>VMDO01013368.1:0-58573 GCA_007922755.1 Pedetes capensis
AGAGAGAGAGAGAGAGAGAGAGAGAGAGAGAGAGAGAGAAATGGGGACTCTTACCATTACCCTTGAAGATACTTGTTATTTGTTGTTGTTAGGTGAATACCAGGTGCTGCAAGCTTGGGAGAAGGACCAGGCATTCCACCCCAAAAACAATTAGCTATCAAAAACTCTATGAAAATTGAAAACAATACTCTAATATTCTCAGATTGGGAACCTTTGCTGAAATTGCTTTATTGTTGTTAGGAGCCTATGCATCTACTTCCAACTCATAATGACTCTGTACAACAGGCCAAAACACTACCTGATACTGTGCCATGCACAGAATCTTTTCTTATGTTTCAGCCAATTGTTACAGCCACTATGTTTCTTCTCATTTTGGGTCATGCCACATCCACAAATGGAGGCCCAAGGTGCTTTATCCCATTCCCATCATTAAGGTCAGTTGTTCTTTTAGGAGGCAACTCTTCCCAGTGCTTTTTCAAAATGCCTTCCAGCCTATGGAGCTCATTTTCTAGCACTATATTTGATAGTGCCTCTCTGCTATTCATAGGGTTTTCAATGACTAATTCTTTTGGGAGTCCTTCCCCTAGTCTCTCTTAGTCTGGAAGCTCAGCTGAAACCTGTCCACCATGGGTGGTCCTGCTGGCAGCTGGCATACCAATGGCATAGCTTTTATGCAAGCCCCTACAGCATGACAGGCATGTGGAAGTTGAAATTACTAGGCAGGTAAAATGGCCTAAAATGCTGAGCTGAGCTAGTCCATTAAAACCTAATTTATGTCACAGGGACCCCATGACATATGATTAGAACTCTTTAAGATAAAGAAAAGAAGATGAACTCAGGCAACAGAAAGAGTTTAACTAATGAAAGAAACCAGGTTGGGGAAAGAAGCTGAAGTCAGGAGTCAGACACATAAGAAAGGTTAGGAAAATCCAAATAGTCCAGCCATTAAAAGATGACAAGCCAAAAAGGTGTTGAGACAATAGTGGCTTGTAAATCAACTAGCCAAGCAACCTCCTACAAGGGAATGGATGAAAGTCAGAATACAGCAAAACTAGTTGTGGAATACCATTAAACTGAAATGACAGTGGGAAAACACAGGAATAGTGGGAAAACACAGGATAGTCATCATCATCCTGAAAAGATGATTCTTCAAGATGCTTGCAAAAGCTCTAAAAACTATAAAAAGAGAATAATAAATAGTAATATCCTGAAGCATTATAAATTAAGAATAAAATAACTTAAAATAATCACAGGTTTACCTCCACTGAACATAGATATACAATAGACCTCAGGCTCAGCAGGCAAGGTTTTCTACTAATTTAAATGTGGTCAAATGAGAGAGAAAATTCAAATCAGAAAAGTCATGAAATAAAAAGGCCTGTTCTGAGTAAAGTCAACACAGGTTTACTATCAGGGCTCAAAGCCTTCGGCACCTACTCTCCATAAGGTGCCACTTTAACGCTACCTGTTCAATGTCCTATTGTGTTTGAGTTTTGCAAGTTGGATCTTTACCTGTGAATTCCCTCCTCCTGACTGCACTAAGGCAGAATGTAATGTCCTTTTGAAGTCACTTTTGCTGGGTGAATATTTTCAAACTAAGTCTGTATTACATAGAATGTATAAACTGGGCATTTGTACCAGTTCATGGCAAAGCTTTAGCAATCACATCACAACCATAAGAAGTACCATTAATGTCAATGGAAAGGCAGTGAGCCTGATGATCCACATGCATCGCTAAAACTGCTGGAGCAGAATAGACAATGAAAAAGGAAGAAAAATGCAATATGGAAAACCAGCATGGTGCCAAGAAGGTTGAAAAACTATTAGAATGCTTTGCTTTTGAACTGATATATCAGTTAGGTATAGTATGAAATCATTAATATTATCAATAACATACTACTAAATGCTGAAACTTTTTATAAGTGATGAAAATTTAAACTATTTACTTTTTTATTTTTAGTTGTTCATGTGTGTTTTGATGGTGGTAGAGTGAAAGGAGAAAAGTACAAAATTCATAGGATCTATAACAGACAATCATGGCAGTGGAAGAATTTCCTTTTTCCCAGTTACTATGAGTATAATTGATAATTGTTTGGTAAAATAAATACTACAGATGCATAAAGATTAATAATATATGAATTCAAATGGGTTGAAGAGATGAAGTAGTTTTTAAGAACAACATAATTTTGCTAGAAAGGTGTGTGTGGATATATACATACATATATACATACTTTCATGGGAGAAGGACATGGTAATCCACTCCCTAGGCAATCTCAAACCAGTCAGCCATTGAAAACCCTTATGAGAGTTGTTATGAGTTGGACATGACTCCACGACACCTAACAACAACAACAACATACATATTTTAAGAATTTCCATCAATGATAACTGATCTCAGCATGAAATATGCATAAAATTTAAAAAGATTGATAGATATCTAAGTTTTGAAAAATGAATGAACAAATTTAAAAGCTGCAAATGCTAAGCCCTATGGGAAAAAATTACAGTATAGATAACAAAGAATTAATATTTTCAGTAGAAAAGAAGGTCTCAAAGTATTGTTAGACACAGAAAAGAGAAACAAGGGCCAGGCGCAGTGGCGCACTCCTATAATCCCAGCGGCTGCAGAGGCAGAGGCAGGAGGATCCCAAGTTCGAGACCGGGGGCAGTCTGCAGAACTTAGCGAGCCCCTGTCTCAAAAAAGTAAAAAATGGGCTGAGGGCACAGCTTAGTGGTCTAGCACTTGCAGAGCATGCAAACGCGAGGCCTTGGGTTCAACCCCCAGGACCACAAAAAAAAAAAAAAAAAAAAAAAAAAAAAAAAAAAAAAAGAAAAGAAAAGAAAAGAAAAGAAAAGAAAAAAGAAAAGGAAAGAAAAGAGAAACAAGGGTGAAAGATCTGAAGAGTCAATTTTCAAAAGGAAAAAAATCTCTTGAAACAATCAGGTATTGAAAACCCTATGAGAGTCACTATGAATAGGACCTAACTTGATGGTACCTAACAACAACACAAAATATATAAATTTCCTTTAGCCTTATGCTATGTACCAGATTTTGTCTCCCTGCTCCTGTCTCCCAAATTCATACATTGAATCCCTAATTCCAGATGTGATGATATTTGAACATGGAGCCATTGAGGAGTAATTAGATGTAGCTGATGTCAGGATTTGGGGGAGTTTATGACATTAGTGCCCTTATTGGAAAAGATGCCCCTGAGCTTGCTTGCTGTTTCTCTTTTTCTCCATACACACAAACATGGAGGGAAGGTAATGTAATTACACAGGGAGATGCTGTCCATCTTGTAAATCAAGAAGAACCGAATGTGCAAAACTTGGTCTTGGACTTCCTAGCCTTCTAAACTAACTAACTGATGGAAAAAAATCACATTTGATCCAAAAAAGTTGAGATGTTTAACATAAGAAGAAAATATTGCTATAGAAGAGATGAAAATTGTGGCAGTTCATGACAAAACAATATTTTAAATAACAATGAGCCTTTTAGACTGAGAATATCTCAAAGCAGAAGAATTGATAAAATACACAGTGAAACAACAGAACTAAAACAAACAATGAGTCAGCAGAGATGAGAGGAGATAAAGTAAATTAACATGGAAATGGAAATCTGACAAGAAATGGCACAGAAGAGAAAGAAAAGAGTAGATGCCAGTGAAGGGAGAAAATTTAACTAATAAAAGTCAAAATACATAAAGATCCAAAAGTAAGTGATAGCTAAGAAAGAATGTGAAATTTTCAAATATAGTAAAATACTTCTTAAAACATTTTTTAAATTTCCACAAATAGAAAATGACCTAAATATAGAGATGGAAATATTTAACATGTTCCAGAAAAAGCTGATCCAGAATCAATATTGAACCATAATCTGGTAAAGATTCTTGACTTCAAAAACAAAGGAGTTAGGAGAGGAGGAGAATCATTAAAATTTAACTTCAGGAAAAGTAAAGACCCACAAAGTTTTATTTAATTACAAACATGTAAGTAAATAAAAAGTGCTTTCCCCTATAAGGAAAACTGGCCTAAGCAGGGTTATAATTGAGTCTAATGAACTTAAAAAGAACAGCTAATTCCTCCATCAATGTATACATTCAGAACAAAAAAAAAGATGGGAAGATTCTAATCATTATAAGACACTAACATGAATCCAATTCCAAATGCTGTTAATTATACTTTACCACCTAAAAAAGAAAATAGTAATCATATATTTACAAAGCAAAATAAAATATTAACAAATTAAATATAACAATGTATTTTAGGAGTAGAACATCATAACCAATATAGAAAACTTCAAAAAGTATACTAGGAAATCTAGTAATAAAATTTTTAATAATAGTTAATTAAAAGAGAAACAAAAATTTTTAAAAGGTCCAAAAAGGCAATACCAATTTATGATTTTAAAATGAAGGGAAAATAAGTAGGATCAGATACAAGTTCCCCATAGTAATCTAGAAGGGAAAAGGGAGACATTAACATGAGCAATGTACAATGAAGTGCGTGTATGGAAATGTCATAATGAGGCCCATTAAGTTGTACATTAAAAATTACTAATAAAAAGGGTTAAAAAAAAGGAAATCTAGAAGGGAAACATAACCCAAAAGAAATAAGGGTTGGGTGGAAAAAGGATGTGGAAAAGTTAATTAATGAGTACTAAGTTACAGTTAGACAAGAGCAAGCTCTCATGTGATATTGAATATAAGAATGACTACAGATAACATTTATGTACTATTTATGTCAAAAAGGTTAGGTGCTGTTGACTTGAGTTTGACTCATAGTGACCCTCCTAGGGTTTTGAACAGCTGAGTTTTTCTTTTTTCCTTTTTGGAATTGTTCCAGGAGTGGGCTACCACATTCTTTTCCCATTTTTGCAGTGCTGGGGATCAAACCCAGAGCCTCATAGAATGCAGAGTAGCACTCTACCAACTGAGCTAAACCACAGCAAAATACAAATCATTATGCCAAAAAGAATTGATGGATGACCGATGATTTAAAGAGGTTGCATATGATCAGTAACCAGTGATACTGAAGGACAAAGTGAAAGCTGCCTTGAAGGAATTGGTAAAACACAAGCCTCCAAGAATTGATGAAATATGAATTGACATGTTTCAACAAACAGATGCAGTACTGGAGGTGCTCACTTGTTTATGCTAAGAGATTTGGAAAATAGCTACCTGGCCAACTGACTGGAAGAGATCCATATTTGTGCCTATTACCAAGAAAGGGGAACCAGCTGAAGGTAGAAGTTATCAAATGATATCATTAATATTTCACACAAGTAAAATTTTGCTAAAGATCATTCAAAAGTAACGGGAGCAGTATATTAACAGGGAACTGCTGGAAAATCAAACCATATTCAGAAGAAGGTATGGAACCACAGACATCATTGATGATGTCAGATGGATATTAGCCAAAAGTACAGAATACCAGAAAGATGTCTTTAAACATGTGACTGTGTTATCACAACAAATTATGAATAGCATTGCAAAGAATGGGAATACAAGAGCACTTAATTGTACTCATAGGGATCTTTACATGGACCAGGAGGCAGTTGTTCAAACATAATAAGGAAACACTGCCTGGTTTTAAGTCAAGAAAGGTGTACATCAGAGCTATATCCTTTCACTTTACCTTTTCAATCTCTATGCTGAGCAAATAATCTGAGAGGGTGGACTTTATGAAGAAGAATGTGGCATCAAGATTGGAGGAAGACTCATTAACAACCTGCATTATGCAGATGACACAACTCTGCTTGCTGAAAGTGAAGAAGATTTGAAACATTTACTGATGAAGATCAAAGAACACAGCCTTCAGTACGGATTGCACCTCAACATCAATAAGACAAAAATCCTTACAACTGGATCAGTAAGCAACTTCATGAGAAATGGAGAAAAGTTTGAGGCTGTCCAAGATTTTGCTTTACCGGGTTCTACAATACATGCCCACGGAAGCAGCAGTCAAGAGATCAAAAGACACATTGCATTGGGATAAGCTGTTGTAAAAGACCTCTTTAAAGTGTTAAGAACTAAATATTCATATTGAAGACAAAGGTGCACCTGATTCATGCCATGGTATTTTCAGTGGCATCATATGATTGGGAACGCTGGATCCTGAATAAGGAAGACAGGACAAGAATTTATGCTTTTGAATTATGGTGCTGGAGACAAAGATTGAATATACCGTGGATTGCCAAAAGAGCCAACAGATCTGTCCTAGAAGTGCAATCAGAGTGCTCCTTGGAAGCAAGAATGGCTAGACTGTATCTTACCTATTTTGGACATGTTGTCAGGAGGGACCAATCTCTGGAGAAGGATTATCATTATTTGGGAGAGAGGTGGGTCAACACCACCAACAACAACAACAACAAAAAAGGAAGACCCTCAACTAGATGCACTGACACAGTGGCTGCCACATTGGGTTTAAACATAAGTAAGATTGTGTGCTGGCACACAATCAAGGAGTGTGTTGTTCAGTTGTACATAGTGTTGCTATGAGTTGGACCTGACTCAACGGCACCTAACAACAGTATCTTAGAACACTGCAAGATTTTGAATATTTTCACCATAACGAAATTATGAATGTTAGAGAAGACAGATATGTTTAAGCTGATTTCAACATTATGCAATGTATACATACATTAGAACACCACAGTATACCACATTAATGTGTACAATTTTCATGTTTTTATGTACCACTCAAAATAAATTTAATTTAAATTTTAAACCAGGTCCAGTGGCACATTTTTATAAACTCAGTGATTTGGGAGACAGAGGCAAGAGAATCACAAGTTTAAGGCCAGAGGGCATACTATATAACTTAGCAAAACCCTGACTCAAAAATAAAAAAGGAAAACATGGGCTCTAGGTGCAGTTCAGTGGTAGAGCACTTGCAAAGCACGTGTGCGACCCAGGGTTCAACCCTCCAGTACTACAGAAAACAAACAAAAATTAAATTTAAAAATCTACCTAATATTAATATGACAGACAAGAATATGAAGCAATCCTACTAAAATTTGAATTATCAAAACCATAATTCACTATTGTAATGGCACCCTTTGAAAATATAATAAAAGTTGGAAAATCATTAATATGCTTACTAAGAGGAAAGGGACTTAACCTTCACTATTTATGATCTATTTAGGTTAAAAAACTTATAAAGTGGTGAAAGCACACTCAGATTTCCAAATAATCCATGAACTGCAAATTAAAACAGAAAAATTGGAACAGAAAAAAATTTCAAAGATACCAGAAAAGAAATATTTTCTGAAATAAAGGTAGAACTTAATGTGAATGTCAAAAAGAATAATGCCTCTTAAAAATCTTCAGTTCAACCATCAGCATCAAGGCAGTCTTACAATGTTACTGGATTTAATATATTAAGCAAAAAAAAAAGTAAAAATGAAACAATAATCACGTAGGAAAAAGTTTTTGTTGGCAGGCTAATAATAGTAAACTAATCTGGGAATATACATATGTATAAATATGTATTCCAAAACAGATATAATTTTGTTTCAGTACTGGGAGGTTAAACCTAGGGGTTTGTGCATATTTTGTGAGTATTCTACCACTGGGCTGCACCCTCAGCCCACATTTTATTTCTTATTTTGAGATAGGACCTCACTAAGTTGAACAGGCTGCCCCTGGCATTGAACTCATGATTCCCCTGCCTCAGCCTCCCCAGCCACTGTGATTAGAGGCATGTGCCACTATACCTGGCCACATATTTTTAAAAAAAATTGATTAAACTAAGAAGAATTAACTTCCAATATTTGAAAATTAGCAATTTCCCCCAATTTTCGAAACATGAATACAAAGGAATGTGTATCCTTCAATAAAGTTGATCCACAGAGGCTCTAAGGTACATTCTCTTTAGCTGCAGCAAGCTCAGTTAACTTTGTATCTGTATTTATTTATTTTTGAGTGCAGGTGTGTTTCTGATGTCCCTTGGTTGTTGAATTTTCACACCACTCTCAGAGAAGTTGTAGAAATGATTTATGTACATCCTTCTCATGAAATACTCTGAAGCTTTAATAACATGGACACAGCTCCAAAAAATTTTTATATAAAAAGGTAAGTTGCAAAGCTATGGGGAAAGTATATTCCAATTCATATTTTAAACATAATTATATATGTAAAAGAATTCATGCAAGTAAATAATTGAAAATGTACTCAAAAGTTGAATATCAAATTATCCATAAGAAAGAAAGTAGTTGGGAAATTTGAATTAAACTCAGATGGTTTATTCCCTGTATTTCTGAAATGTTTGGATGTTAATAAAAACATTTTCAGGCATTCTGTGTTTGGAAAAAAATCTCCATTTTAAAGGGATTATTTAAAAAAGACCTGTGTTCTACAGCAACTCCAGGGCCATCTGCAATGAATTGTTAATTAGCTTGATTATGCAATATTTCCTGTTAAATAGAGGTGTTTGCATTTTTTGGTTTTCTTTTTTTGCAAAAGGAGAGTAAATGATAATCTGTAGATGCAGAAGGAAAGATGTGATGCCTGGTCTCAGCATTATTGACACCCAACATGTTGCTGTTGTTGTTGTTGTTGTTAGGTACTGTCCAGTTGGTGTCTGACTCATAGCGACCCTATGTACAACAGGTGAAAAATTATTGTCATGCTTCTCTGCTATTCATAAGATTTTCAATGGCTGATTGTTTTTTGGGAGTGGGTTGCCTTCACCCAAGCCTACAGCACCTGGTGTTCCCAGGTGGTCTCCCATCCAGGTACTTACAGGCCTGTCCCTGTTTAACTTCTGAGATCTGAGGAGATCAGATACCACAGTGGTACAGCTGCAGAATACACACCTTTAATTTAAAATTTTAATTTCATTAAAATATATAATGGGCTGAAGCATATGGCACTTTTAGTAATCAGTAACTAAAGGTGAATCATATATTTTTTCCCTTAGAAAAAGGAAGACCCAAAGAAAAATTTGAAACAGAAGATGAGAATGATACAAATCAAGGACTTGTCACCAGAGGCATATGGAAACTAGTACTTAGGGCACCAGGCTTTTGCAAAAAGAAAAGGTTTTATGGGTAAGGAGGCTGAAAGCTGTCTCTTTTAATAGATTAGCATTGGTAGAATTTAGAAGAAGGGAGAGAAAAGATGCTTGATTGAATGGTGAGAAAGGGGTGTTTTAGAGTCCTTTTGCACAGATGTAGGTGGTACTGATGCCTTCTCATGGGACACATGGTTCTTTTCTAGGGTTGTTATCATGTTTTCCTCAAGGGGTTTTGAACTTGCAACAACAAAAGCTCATTGACTTCTACACATGTCCATTCTTGAAAAGTTGGTTTTACACCATCCTTGAGTGGATTCTGGAGGCTTTTCTGAAAAACTACATAAGCATTTTGTTACTCAAGGAACTCACATCCAGGTATGTCTAGGCCTTACCCAATTTTGAGAATATCTAAAAGAAAGGAGGGAGAATTGCAGGTCCAGAAACACATGAGCTGAGTTTTTGTACTTGACAGAAATATCTAGGGCTTGAATTGCCAGTAAACACTGCATTCTACAGGTCTTTATTAAAATATCAGAGAAGGAAAATGAATGCAGTGGAAGAAAGAGTGAGTTTCATATTAATTATCTACTTTGAATATTTTAAGATATAAAACAGAGTTTGGATGAGCAACGTTAAAGTCAAAAAGAGGAAAAAATGAAGAATAGTGATATAAATAGTGATGATGTAATAGAACTCAACAGGATTCTGACACCCAGTCCTTCACTATCAATTAATACATTTGTCATTTCTGATGGATACTTTCCAAACAATTTACACTCTAAATAGGACAAACAATAAAATGCCAAAAATTTGAAATATTTCAGAGCTATTGTCTCAAGCACCCCAGACTCTATAACAAAATGATGTTATAAAACCATGATGTCAAATTTACATGCAACATAATTTTCTTTGGATTAAACAAAAACTAGATCAAAAATATAATTATGTGCAAGATGAGATTTTAATATAAAACAGAAAACCTGTCTAGGCTAGACTATCCAAATAACAAAAGTTCATATTAGTCATGATGTAGTGTCATGAGGGGATCTTATAAATATTTCTCATAAATATTGTCCTACTGATATATTCTTATTCTCTCGGGGAAGTAGAAAATACTTTTTAGAAGGAACAGACTTTTAATTACTTTCTCAAGGTTGAAATGTGTGTCTCTGTGTATACACGTATCTGTAGTATCTATTAAAAACAGAGCATTCTTTTCACTAACCTAGATATACTCTTACTTTCTAAAATAACACATTTGAACAAATATTAACATATTCTGCTTGGCAAGAAAGGTGAACAAGAAATTTAAGCACCAAATAGGAAAAATAACAAGATCAACTTTACTATCTCTTTCAATTTTGAGACATAATTCTAAAACACATAAGGCTGCAATTTAAACAGAGATAGTGAATTAAAAGGGCTGGGATTTAGCTCAGTTGGTAGAGTGCTGCGCTGCAGTCTCTGAGGTCCTGAGTTCAATTCCCAGCACTGCAAAAATGGGAGAAGGACCTGGCAATCCACTCCGAAAGCAATCCCAAAACAGCCATTGAAAACCCTATGAGGGTCACTATGAGTCGGATACCGACTCGACAGTACCTAACAACAACAACAACAACAACAACATTGAATTAAAGGCATCTTCTAGTATCAGCAAACATCTACAAACTAGATTTTAGGTTTATCTTCTTTCTTATTCAATATAATTAAGAATGAGGCTGGGGGTATGGCTCAGTGGTGGAACTTTTGCCTACCATGCGCAAATTCTCTCAGTTGGTTCCCCAGCACCACCAAAAAAAAAAAAGAAAAAGTGATTTTGTTCAGGATGGATCAGTTCACAACTAGGAAATACAAAGTTTCTTTAATCAAGGATCATCCCTGGGATTCACAGCCATCCTGGAAAACATCTCAAACTCTCTCCTCATTCCTTTGCTTTTCCTTGCTGCTATATACCGTGCTCACCTTTTTTGGCAAATAATTATTATTTGAAACTCATGGGCTTCCAACAAATAGGCCATGGGCTTTAAAAATAATGTTAATGTATTTATTGTTACATCTATTGTCTTGGGCTTCATTTTTATAACTTTTAATTTTGAGATAATTTTAAAGTTACAGAAATTATGCTGAAGAGCAGAAGGAAGGCCCCTATAGCTTTTGATTACATTAAACAATGTTATAATTTATGATTCTTCTTGCTTTATCATTCTCTCTAAACACAAGCACACAGACACACGCTTTTTTCTATGCCACTTGAGAATTCATTGTAGATATTCTTTAACCCTAAGTATTTCACTATATATTTTTTAAACACAACACATTTTCTTGGGTAACCAAATATAATTATCAAAATCAGGAAATATTAGTATTTAAACCAGTCTGGACCCAAAAGTGTCAAAATACCAATAATATTCTCTCTAATTTTTTCCCTTGGTCCAGGACCCAATTCTGGCCCTGCATTGCATGGAGATTTCTCATTTCTTTCGTCTTTTAACATTAGAATTCCTATTGGGCACAGAGGTACCACCATTTAATCCCAGCAACTCTCAAGGCAAAGGCAGGAGGATCATGATTTTGAGGCCAGAGGCAGTCTGTATAAACTAGGGAGACTCTGTCTCAAGATAAAAAATAAAAAAGAGGCTAAGGGTGCAGCTCAGTGATAAATCACTTTCAAAATATGTGCAAGGCCCCGAGTTCAGCCTCTCAGTGCAAAAGGAAGGAAGGAAGGAAAGAAGCAAGGAAGGGAGGAACGGAGGGTGGAATGAGGAGGAAGGAAAGGAGGGAAGGAAGGAGGAGAAGAGGGAGGAAAAACTAAAAATAAAATTAGAATTCTTCAGCCAATCTGAACTTTGATATTTTTAAAGAATATAGGCCAGCAATTTTAAGGAATATCCCTTAATTAATGTTCATCATGCATTCCTAAAAAGGTTTGCTCCTCTCTGTGCATCATATGGGGAGATACTTCATGCTAGTTTTTCTAATATTAGAGATGCTAACTTTGTCTACTTAAGGTAATGTCCATAGTTTTCCTTTTGTAATTAATTAATAAGTAATTTGGGTGTTGTGTGTACTTTGAAATAATGGAAATATCTCTTCTAAAAATTTTACTCACTGATCTTACCATTCATTGACTTCCTAGCTCCATTTTTCTTAGATATCATATATTCTCCAATCTAATCCTCACCCTAATCTAATCTGCACTCAGGTTTCCATGATTCTTTAACAGGGAAAAGTTAATTCAAAATTCTAATCTGTTCCTTTCCTGTGACTGTTCCTTGTCCATACGGCAACTGAATATATATGATAGTGAAGTGATGGACAGCACTGATAACATTTCAGTTACAAGCGATGATGATGAGTTTGATGAATAATTGTTGTTAGGTGCCATCAAGTCGGGTCCGACTCATAGCAATCCTATGTACAACAGAACAAAACACTGCCTGACACTGTGCCATGGCTGGCACTATTGTCAGTTCTTCTCTGCTAATCATAGGGCTTTCGATGGTTGATTGTTTCAGGAGTTGGCTGCCAGGTCCTTTTCCCTAGCCTGCAGCTTCTGGTATTCCCAGGCAGTCTCCCATCCAAGGATTAATCAGGCTGACCTTGCTTAGCTTCTGAGATCAGGCAGGATCGGATGTCAGGGTGCTATGGCTACAGACTAGGTAAACAATAGGTAGATAATAATAAGTAATAAAATAATAAATTATTGCATTGTATTGTTTTATGGCATGTACAAAAATTCTATAATTTTCACAAAACCAGCTCTCACCCCAAATCTAATCCATACATGATTCTAATCAACATCTGATTTTTTTAGTCCTGTAAAACTCTTGAAAGAGTGTGGATAAGATTCAAGAATATATAGTAATTATTACTTAGCTTCTTATGGTAAAGAATAGGTGTCCCTTCTTTTGTAGATTTATTGATTTATTTACTAGACCATTATGGGCTCATGAATTCTTATTTTATTAATTACTAAAATCACTGATACTCTCATTTTATTTACTTACTATTTAATTGTTGAATTCAATATCATGATTGATGTTTCCATTGATATTCCTTGGTATGTACTCAATATTTGTGTCCCCCTAAAATTTATTTGTTGAAATTCTAACCCCAATGTGATGATATTGGGAAGTAGAGCCTTTGGGAGGTAATTAGGTGGTGAAGGTGGAGCCGTAATGAATGGGATTAGTGTCCTTATAAAACAAGACATGAGAGAGAAGATTTTTTTCTCTTGCTACATAAGTTTATAACAAGAAGATGGTTGTCTATAAACCTGACAACATATCTGCCATGCCTTGATCTTAGACTTCGCAGCCTCCAGAACTATAAGATAGAAATATCTATGCTTTAAGCAGCCTGTCTATTGGTATAGTTATGGCAGTCTGAACTGACTAAAACACTGCCATTCCTATCATTATTGGCCTTGATGTGTGACCTCTCTCTCTCTGGTTAATGACAGCCTTTTTGTTGACTGCAGTGTTCTTTTGAAATGTCATCATCTTTCTTTTTTGTGCAAGATAATGTCTCAGTATCAATTTGCTCTTTCCTGATTCCAGTCCTACAATCAGTCTTTTTATCAAGGAGCCATGGAACTTATTAGTAGTGAATGTCTCTTTCTTTTTTTTCTTGGTGGTATTGGAGGGCTGAACTCAGTGTTCTGCAAGCATTCTACCACTGAGCTGCACTACCAGCCCATTTTTGCTTTTCATCTTGAGACAGAGTCTCACTAAATTGAGCACGCTACTTCTGGTCATGAACTTGTGATCATTCTGTCTCCAACTAGGGAAATGCTGGGATTACAGGCATGTGCCACAGTGCTTGGATTGTCGTTGTTAGATGCCAGCAAGTCAAGTCCAACTCAAAGTAATCCTATGTAAAACAGAATGAAATGCTCCTTGATTCTGTGCCAGGGACATGATCTTTTAAATATTTAAGCTCATTGTTGCAAACACTGTGTCAATCCATCTAGTTGAAGGGCTCCCTTTATTTCATTGACCTGCACTCTCGCAAACAATGACATCCTTCTCCAGAGATTGGTCACACCTAAAACATGTCAAAATAGGTAATATACAGTCTAACCATTCTTGCTTCCAAGGAGCACTCTGATTGTACCAGTTCTAGGACAGATCTGTTGGTTCTTTTAGAAATTTATGGTATATTCAATGTATGTCTCCAGCACCATAATTCAAAAGCACCAATTTTTCTTTTGTCTCCTGTTTCCATGTTCAGCTTTCCCAATCATATGATGCCACTGAAAATACCATGGCATGAGTCAGGCACATCTTTGGCTTCAATATGACATCTTTAATTTTCAGCAGCTTAAAGAGGTCTTTTGCCACAGCTTTTCCCAATACAATCCATCTTTTGATTTCTTAACTGTTGTTTCCATGGATGTTGATTATAGAACCCAGTAAAGCAAAATCTTAGACAACCTCAATCTTTTCTTCATTTATTGTGAACTTGTGTACTGACCCAGTTGTAAGGGTCAACTTACAACATTTTGGTTTTTTTTTTTTTTTGATATTGAGGCACAATCCATACTGAAGGCTGTTTTCTTTGATCTTCATCAGAAAATGTTTCAAATCTTCATTTTCAGCAGATTGTTAATGAGTCTTCATCTAATCATGATGCCACTTTCTTCTTTATAAAGTCCAACTATTTGGATTATTTCCTCAGCATAGAGATTGAGGGATACAGTGAAAGGATACAGCCCAGACATGCATTGTTCTTGACTTTAAACCAGGCAGCATTCACTTGTTCTGTTTGAATGAGAGCCTCCTGGTCCATGTGCAGATTCCTCATAAGTACAATTAAGTGCTCTGGTATTCCCATTCTTTGCTATATTATCCATAATTTCTTATGATCCACACAGTCAAATGCCTTTGTATAGTTGGTAAACATAGATAAACACCTTTATGGTATTCTCTGCTAGCAGCTAATCTCCATCTGACATTAGCAATGATGTTCCTGGTTCCATGCTGTCTTCTGAATCTGGCTTGATTTTCTGGTAGTTCCCTGTATATATACCAGTGCAGTCATTTTTGAGTGATCTTTAGCAAAATTTTGTTTGCATGTGATATTAATGATATCATTTGATCATTTCCACATTTGGGTGGATCTCCTTTCTTGGGAATAGACATAATACAGGATGTCTCCCAGTCAGTTGGCCAGGTAGCTGTTTTTCAAATCTCTTGGCATAAACAAGTGAGCACCTCCAGTGCTACATCTGTTTGTTGAAACATATCTGTTGTATTCCATTAATTCCTAGAGTTTAGGATTTCACCAATTCCTTCAAGGCAGCTTCCACTTCTTCCTTCAGTACCATTGGTTCCTGATCATATGCAATGCCTTGAAATGGTTGGTCATCCAGTATTCTTTTTTATATAATGACTCTGTGTATTCCTTCCATCTTCTTTTGATGTTTCCTGTGTCCTTTGATATTTTCCCTGCAGAATCCTTCACTATTGCTACTCAAGGATTGAATTTTTCTTCAATTACTTTGTTGAAGTTTGTTGTTAGGTGCTTGAGAAAACCAAAGCCTATTCTTCCCTTTTGGTTTTCTATCTCCAACTCTTTATACATGTTATTATAATATTTGCTTTTGTCTTCTTGAGTTGCCCTTTCAAATCTTATGTTTAGTTCTTTAACTTCATCATGTCTTCTTTTACTTTAGTTTCTCAGGATTCAAGAGCAAGTGTCAGACTCTCTTTTGACATGTAATTTGTTTTTTTTTTCCTTTTTTTCCTGTCATTTTAATAAACTTTTGCTTTCCTCATGAATGATGTCTTTGATGTCATGCCACAACTCATCTGTCATTCTAGGCATAGTAGGCCATATGATTTTCTGATTCAAAATGGTCTATGCCATTCCATACTAGCTCACTGATGCCTAGAATATCAATGTTTATATACTGCATTTCCCTTTTGATGATTTCTAATTTTCCCATATTTATACCATGTACATTCCATGTTCCAATTATTAGTGAATATTTCATTTGTTCCTTCTCATTTTGAGTTGGGCCTCATTAGCAAATGGAGGCCCCTGGGGCTTTACTCCATTCCCATCATTAAGTTTAACTGTACTTTGAGGAGGTAATCTTCCCCAGTGGTCCACTAAGTACCTTCCAAACTGGGGGGCTCATTTTCTGGCACTATATCTGATAGTTTTTTTCTGCTATTCATAGGATTTTCAATGGCTAATTGTTTTGAGAGTGGGTTAGCCATGTCTTTCTGCCTAGTCTGTCTTAGTCTAGAAGCTCAGATGAAACCTGTCCACCATGGGTGACCCTGCTAGTATCTGTAATCCTGGTGGCATAGTTTTTAGCATTATTGGAACATGCAACACACCACAAAATGGCAAATTGATAAGACACATAGGGGTACCCAGCTAGTGAAATGTATTTAGAAACCTAGATCTTGACATTTGGTGAGCTCTTTGTTACCTATGTTATACTGCTTCTAGGCTATCTCAATATACAGAGCTAGGATACATATGCTAAGGCACAATAATATACATGTTTATAATTATTTCTCACTTTCTCTCTCCATATATATATATATATATATATATATATATATATATATATATATCAAGGACACCTAACAACAACAACATAACAAGTGCAGGTAATAGTATGTGTAGTTCATATTGATAAAGCAAATTCTGCTCTAACTCCCAGCTTCCATTCTTGATTTTTATTTTTTCATTTTTATAACTCCCTTCTAAGTGAGCAACTTGATTTCCAATTATTCTCAAAGTACTCATTCATTTCATTATTACTAACTTATTCCAATGTAGATTAGCATACCTGCTATCTACTATTCAAATCTTATATCTCTTCTTTTTGGGGAAGATAAACTTATAATTTATTATTTAGTCAATTTTGACAGATTTAACCTCTTAATTAACTATCATGCCCTCATAAATATAGTGAATGTCCATTACTCCAGAAAGTTCTTTAGCACCTTTCCCATACTTTACTGCAACACATTAGTTTTGTTTGCTATAAAAATTCAAGTATATGCAATGATACATTACATACTACTTTTGTGTCTACATCTTTGACCATCACATCTCTAAGATCCATAGATGTCATTGCACTCCATCATTAGTTTATTAACATGTTGTTACTTGGTTTTATTTCTCTTTATGCAATATCACACTTTTATCCATTATCCTACAGATAAGCATTTGGATTGTTTTTCATTTTGACTATTATAATAAACTTTCTATGAACATTCTGTATTCTTTGGTCATTTGCCATCTCTATTAAATAATTGGGGCTGGGATTTAGCTCAGTTGGTAGAGTGCTGTGCTACAGTCTCTGAGGCCCAGAGTTCAATTCCCAGTACTGCAAAAATGGGAGAAGGACCTGGCAATCCACTCCCAAGGCAATCCTGAAATGGTCAGCCATTGAAAACCCTATGAGGGTCGCTATGAGTCGGATACCGACTCGATGGCACCTAACAACAACAACATTAAATAATTGTAATGAGATTTTCTATAATGTGAAATATTTATTCTTAAAAATTACTATTTTATGAAAGTAAAGCAGTAAAAACACATCAAACTTATGGAGAAAATGGCATTAGGAGCACAATACTCAAGACATTCATCAATAAAACATAAACAATAATAATGAAATCTTATGAAAATAAATATTATTTTATACTTAATGTTTTAAGAATATGAATTCTAAAGTACATATAACACTTTTAAAAATATCAAATTGACTTGGCTTTTGTGAGGGGACATTGAAAATATTGCGATTTGTGTTTTAAAGTAGGAGAAGGGTTATCTAAAACCAGAGGAAAAAATTTAACAGCAGATATAGACGGATGTGGTTAATAATACACCAGTAAATTGTGGGTTGGTAGATTTTTGAGATGAATGCATATGTATGTTTATATATTGCTGCATAGTTCATTTCAACTTTGTTGTGGTTTGAATATGAAACATCTCCCACAGGCTCATATGTTGAACTCTTGGTCCCTGCTGGTGACAATACTTTGAAAGGTTCTAGAAACTTTAGGATATGAGGCCTAGTTGGAGAGGAAGATCACTTGGAGCATGTTCCCTGGGTCTGTATCTTGTCCCAGGCCCCTCTCTGTAGCTTGCTCTCTTATGTGTGCATTCTCCCCCTCCCCCTCTGCTTTCTGACTGCCATGAAATGAAGAACTCTTTGTGGCACATGCTCCTGCCACCATGATATTCTGCCCAAGCACATAAGGCCAAGACTCAACTTTCTGAAGCCACGTGCCAAAATAAACAGTTCCAACAACAATAACTCTAAGTTGCTCTCTCAGGTATTTTTGTCACAGAGTCACAAAGTAACATGGGCTTGTTCAGTTTTCTGCAGTTAGTATTTCTCCTGCATAAAAGTGCATATCACTAAGTGAAACTCTACTGGGTTCAGTGGTTCATGCCTGTAATCCCAGCAACTCAGGAAGTGGAAGCAGGAGAATCTCAAATTTGAGGTCAGAGGCAGACTACATAACTTAGTAAGACACTGTTTCAAGATAAAAAATGAGAAAAGGGGTGCAGCTTAGTGGTAGAGTGCTTACAAAATATGCATGAGGCCCTGGGTTCTGCCCCCTCAGTACCACACACAAAAAATTAAATAAGTGAAAATTTGTACTATGCTCAAATTATCTTCTAATGTATCAATTGCACTCATTCTGATTTCCATTTTTAAAACAAGCATTACAGCAGAACTGCCTGTACCTAGAAATGTGTTTGCTGACATAATGTATGTATATGCTGAACCTTATAAGAACATGTCAAACTGTTCTGCATGTTGTTTGGTTTTAGATCCCAGTAGCACTGATATTTTTGCTCTTATCACTTTATCATTTCTGCTAATATTGAGTTTAATCTGCTTTCTCTTTCTAGCTTCTTAAATTAGAAATTTAGATAATTGGATCAAAAACAATTAAATACTATAAATTTCCTTGTATTATTTCTACATTTTGACTCATTGTTTCTTTAAATTCAATTATGAATATTTTCAAATATTCTTTTGTTGTTTAATTAATGTCTTATTTATATGCAGATTATTCCATCTCCAACATTTAAAGAAGTACTGAAAGTGGAAAAAGCCAGATAGTTACGATAATTCCAATATAATACCCTACCTAAGTTTTTCTTGCATATTTTAGTCCTTTTTGTAGAAGTCCTCTAACTTAGTTTTACCTCTCCTGGACTTTGTTCCTCATGATCTCTACCTTTTTTCTTTTTTTTTTTTCTTTTATTTTATTAGCCTATGCTAATTTTATAAAATAATGTACAATGTTTCATTATACCATTTTCATACATGGATATAATTTTTATTCTTTAAACTATAATCTTGGCTACTTTTGATTTCAGCTATTTTCTCATCAATTACTTAAATCTTTATTTAAATATATTGTTGTTGTTAGGTGCCATCGAGTCGGTATCCGACTCATAGTGACGCTGTGTACAACAGGTGAAACACTATTGTCAGTGCTTCTCTGCTGTTTATAGGGTTTTCAATGGCGGATTGATTTTTGGGAGTGGGTTGCCAGGTCTGTCTCTCAAGCCTACAGCACCTGGTGTTCCCAGATGGTCTCCCATCCAAATACTAACCAAGCCCGACCCTGCTTCGCTTCTGAGATCTGATGGGATTGCATGCCACAGGGCTCTGGCTACAGGCTATTATTTCAATATAGGAGATACAAATGGAGAATGGGCAATATGGCACTAAATAAAATAGTCCAAGAAGATATTAATGAGGTTGATATTTAGTATGCATTTCTATAGAAAAAGCATAATATGTAGGAATTACAAGATGGATAAAAGTGTGCCTCCAAAGGGAACACTTTTATGTAATTTATCTATTTTATCTAATTGCTCCACCTTTTTATAAATGCATCATTTGTGCAAGTTGACATTCAGGCACTCTTAATGTTTGCTGAGATTCCTTTCTTAATAAACAAAAAGTAAGAAGGAAAATAAATTTTGTGTTTCTTTAAAACTTATTTCACTTCTTATTGTTCTTCTATTTAAAAAGGAATCACAGCATACATTAAGCGTGGTTGAACCTCAAGGGGTTTAACTCAGTTTGTAGATGCCACTCTGCATTCTCTGAGGATCTAGGTTCAATTACCAGCACCACAGAAATGAGAGAAGGATGGGGCACCCCACTTCCAAAGCAATTCCAAAACAATAAGCCACTGAAAACCCTATAAATAGCAGGGAAACACTGACACAGTGCCAGACATGGCACAGTGTTGAGGAGTGTTTTATTCTGCTGTACATAGTATTGCTATGAATCGGACGCTATTCTAATGCCATCTAACAACAACAAATTTTAAACAAAATTCTTTCAGTTGGTTCAAAGAAGTCTATCCAAATACATAAATTTGAAGTTATTTGTATTTTTATAAAATATTAATTTCAAATAACAACTCAATACAGTTGATATTGAATAGATGTGACTATTTTGAAAGATTTATAACTTAAAACTGACTTAATATAAATTTATGACTAGTACAAAATGATTTGGATACCAATGATTCCCCTTTGATGGTGTGTTTAATTCTTTTGTGTTGTATATCAGAGTAAAAGAAATTTTCCAGCTGAAATCCATGTATGACATTGACCTCTAAAACTGAAAAGTCTTCTTTGACTCAGAACATTTTCTATTGCATTTGGATTTAGTGATTTACCTAGTTTAGCCATTTAGCCGTAGATTCAAAGTCTTATACAGAAACCTCAACTCATAAGGCAGATGACATCAGATAACTCACTGCTTATATTGAAGCCAAATTGGAGAGGAGCCTTCAATTGTTCAACAACTTGAAGAAGACTATAGGAACTCTTATTGAAATCTGCCACTCTATCTAATCACTCCCTAAGTTAGCTTCAGTGGATTTCTTCTGTCTCTTTGGTGTCCTTATGTGTCTTAACCTCCTGTTGGGTAGATGCCCAGTGCCTTTTCTCCCAGAACCTATCACAGTGCATGCTACTATCAATGGTATTAATGAATATGGGCTGTTTGTCACCGTGAGTAATTTTATAGTCCATGTCATTGTCTAATATGTTCAGCTTTAAAATATACTTAATTGTCTTTAAAACAATATGAATAACAATTGTTAATCAACTTTTGCCCAAGTTTCTGAAATGCATTTAGGTATCTGAATATAGGATTTTCTGCAACTGTACTTCATTATCAGGAAAAAGTTATCCCCAAATCCTAGTGGAACTATAAAGATTAAACTTTTATGGAGTATTTTCTAAATTCTCAATTTGTTTAACTCTGCCCCAAATAGGAATTTTTTGGTGTTTTTCCACATTATTAGGTCAATAGAATAATAATATTTAAAAGATGCAGTCCTTTGATAATTCTTCAACAACAAAAAAAAAGCATTAAGTAAAAAGACTTTAGCCAAACATACTGACAAGATTATAATAGCTCTCATAATCTAACTTACATTTACTTTGTAATTACTCAGGGAAAGGTGCAGAAATATAATTCACTGATGTCTCAGAATAGCAAACAAAGAGATATGTGATGAAATCCTGAACTAGGAGGTAAAATTAGTCACTGCTACTCTTGCTCTTTTTGATGTCACCAATACTACCCAAAACAAAAGCAGAATACTATTCACAGCTTCATTCTTCACATGGCCTTTCCAGTTATACTTTTTCCTTTTTCTTTACCTGCTGTATGAAGCAATTGTTCTCCTCTTCCTAATAGGATAGAATATGTCTATGAATTCATTATAAATCAATGACAGCCTCCCCCCACGCTCGCTCGCTCTCTCTCTCTCTCTCTCTCTCTCTCTCTCTCTCTCTCATACACACACACACACACAGAGTTGAAATTGCAGCAGTGTTCTTGCAGTACTTTGTAAAGCAGCATGGAAATTGTGGAGGGAAATAAGACAAAACAGAATTAATTCACCAGTGATCTAATACCTTAGAATAATTAATGATTGAATTGAAATTAGACCATCATCCAGCAGCTTCTTTGTTGTTGTTGTTAGGTGCCCAATAGTAGGGTCTAATTCACAGTGACCCTATGTACAACGGAACAAAATACAACCCAAAACTGTGCCATGTCCTACACTATGTCAGTGCTTCTATGCAAGTCATAGGGCTTTCAATGGCTAATTGTTCCAGGAGTGGTCAGCCAGGTCCTTCTCCCAAACCTATAGTACCCAGTATTCCATATTCCCAGGTGGTTTCCCATCCAAGGACTAACCAGGCCTGACCCTGCTTTGTTTCCAATAGCAGATGACATCAGATGCCAATGTGGTATGGCGGAAGACATGTAGGTTCTTTTTAGTGTTTTTTCAGTGTTGGAGACTTGAACTTGGGGCCTCACACATGCTTTTTTTTTAAGTGCTCAATCACTAAGCCATACCCTCAGACCAGTTTTGACTTTGGTTTTTTGAGACAGGGTCTCATTAAATTACCTAAGTTATGCAGCTGCCTCAGGCCTTAAACTTGTGATTCTCCTGCCTCCACCTCCAGAGTCACTGAGTTAAAGGCTGATGCACTGAATTCAGCTGGTTCTTAGTCTTTAATGATTATATCATCACTATAATAGATTTGTCTGCAGCAGTACCACAGTGGTGTATCATCCCATCAGATCTTGGAAGCTAAGCAGGGATGGGCCTGGTTAGTACTTGGATGGGAGACTGCCTGGGAACACCAGGTGCTGTAGGCTTGGGAGAAGGACCTGGCAAGCCACTCCTATAAAACAATCAGCCATTGAAATCCCTATGAATGGCATAAAAGGAGTAACAATACAGTTTTGCCTGTTGTACATAGAGTCACTATGAGTCAAATATGGACTGAATGGCACCTAATAACAACATATTATTAGATTTTAGTTAATTATTTATTCTGGAAAATATCAAGAAGATTTATTAAATATCTTCTTGCTGTATTTTATGTTTAAAAGAGACTGTATTCAACATTTTTTCATTGAGTAAACCCAAGTCAATTTAGTTTCCAAAATTTTGTAACATTCACAAATAACTGCACAAGATAATAATTTTAACCTTTAAATCTGTTGCTCTTTTTAAACTGGAGAAAGTAAGACCTATGCCATAGGCTACTTGAAGTAGTGAATTGGAGTATGTAGATAAAATATCTAGTTCAAAGTTTAAGCCATAGCAAGCAACCACCAATTTTAAACTCCCTTTATATAATTCAGGTTATGTATTTGTAATATCATATTGAACACAGTAATAAAATCAGTAACTTATAAAAAATATTACACATATGAAGCATACACAAATTGAACACATATGTATAGATAAATATTCTAAGACCAGTGGAACTTGGAAGTATATACACAAGACTATGAATTCTATGTTGTTCCTCATGCATGGGGCTTCTGCTGCTTTCTGCTTAAAATCCAAGCAAGTAGATGCACTTCCGATTATAAGCAGGAAACAATGCCATCTTTCTTACTGCCCAGGGGCAGAAGGTATGGGGGAAGAAAATAAGGGCAACTTGGAGGAAAATTAAGCATTTAGATTATAGGACTGACATGTTTACCAAATGCTTCCCCAGAGTTCTCATTCTCCATCAGAACAGCTAATAATAGTAGGAGAAGGAAGAATAGAGATAAGGAAGTTACAGCTTTTTATTTAGAGTGTTAAGATTCTTCTATGGGTTCAAGAAAAATTCCAGATATACCTGATAAACTTAACTACTTCAGGGACTTCTAATAGTACTCTTTTTCTTTGTAATTTATATTATGTTACTGGTTCATAATTTTTTTTGGAACATGGACTCAGAGAAGAATATAATGAAAGCTATGAACTCACTCCCAGAAGAGGAAAAAAATATCAGGATCCGTGAGTTCATAGACTCTCTAAATTCAATGCACAGAGTCTCTTATTTCCTGTTCCCTGATGTATGTGCTGTTGATGTATAGGAAGTAATTGAAATATTGATGTCATCATGAGAAAAAAAGATTTATTTCAAATTCACTTAATTAGCTAACATTTGGATACACTAAGATTCATGAGATATATTTTTATGAATCACTTTTCCTTAATATGACAAACTACAGTTTTACAGTAATAGTTTTACTATATGACAAAATACAGTTTTACACTTTTATAGTTTAGTGCTCTACCACTGGGCTGCACCTCCAGTCCATTTTCATTTTTCCTTTCGAGACAGGATCTTGCTGAGATGTACAGGCTGCCTCTGGCCTCAAATTCATGGTGCTCTGCCCTTACCCTCCCAAATTGCTGGGACTATAGTTATGTCCCATGGCATATAGCAAACATTAGCAATTTATATATAAATTCTTGTAAATTGAATACACAAATGAATTCAATATACACATAGATTCTATTTCTTCTCATTTATGCAAGATTCAAATAATTGTCTTCTCCTAAGGATTGCAACAAAAAATAAAATTAATATGCATATTAGCACTTTAAAAGGAATAGCAATAGACTAGGCATGGAAGTGCATGCCTGTAATCCCAGTGACTCAGGATGTGGAGGCAGGAGGATCATGATTTTGAGGACAGAGGCAGCCTGCATAACTTTGCAAGACCCTGTCTCAAAATAAAAAGTAAAAAATTGACCTGGGGTGCAGCTCAGTGGTAGAGTGCTTGCTTTGTGCAAGGTCCTGGCTTAAATCATATGGCACTGCAAAAAAAGAAAGAAATTAAGAAATTAAAGAAGGGAGGCAGGGAGGGAAGGAAGGAAGGAGAAAAGAGAGAGAGAGAGGAAAGAAAGAAAGAAAGGAAAGGAAAGGAAAGGAAGGAAGGAAGGAAGGGAAGGAAGGAAGAAAGGAGGGCAAGGGAAGGAAAGGGAAGGGAAAAGAAAGGAAAGGAATAGCAATAGAACATCATGGTCCTTATTAAATTTCTTTTTTGGAAATTTGAGTCAATGCATAAGTGACAACCATATCTTCTTTTTTGAAAACATTTATGGAAGACAGTGATAGTATGAATATAATGTGGCATAAACAGAGGAACAGCATCTGATTTTCTTGGAAAGAATGAATTTAGACTAAAGGAAGCTGAAAGTATTATCCTAGCTCTACTTCAGTATGTTTTTCAACTATTCTTTAATTCAAAGTAGTTAGAAGTTTACACCAGAACCTCACCATATACATAGAGACACATATTTATCACATACTGGAGGGGGCAAAAATATGCAGACATTACCCTTAACTTCTACCATGGGGTCAAAAAAGACCACATAAATTAAATTTTATTATTTCCAAAACAATCAGCCATTGAAAACCCTATAAGTGTCACTGTTAGTCAGATGCAACTCAAAGACACCGAACAACACCAACAATTTTTTTTTTTAAATTCCTAATTGTCACACAAACATGTTGTTCCATTTAATCTCAGCATTTCCCAACTCAAAGCAGGTGCTGGACATGTGGCACTGTAGCACTTACCTGAGGGTAGGTAAGTGCTTTGTGGGGTCACAAATGACCCCATGATACCAATTTTGCATGTTATTTTTTATTAGCATTACTGTTTGTCAATCTCATCTATGTGACAAAACAGATAACAGTTATATTAAAAAATGGATTGTCTCCTAAAAATTTATTTGTGAGATTCATTCTAGTACAAATCTTATATGTAGTAACTCTAGAGACTAAGTACTTATTGAAGATTAAAATATTGTTCCTATTATCTATAGGTAGTTGATTTTGCATGTTGTTTTCCATACTTTATGATTGATCTCATAAAAATTATTAACTATAATTTTTAGGATATCTTCATTTTAAAAAAGATATTTTTGTTATGCTAATTTTAGTTTGATTTTATGGTCATTTTTTAAACTGATTTTTGTGACTTAAAAACTGAGTTTTGTGACTTAAAAATTCCATAATTTTTTGATAATTATTCTTATATAAACAAATGTTAAAAAAAGTTTTAGAAGTGTCTTAGTTTATATAACAACATATTTAACCCTTTAAACACAAATGTCTTAACTAATAAAAGTTTTTTTTTTTTTTAGAGTCTTGAATAACTCCACAAATAACCCATCACTACGTGTGATGATACCAGTAAAGATTCAGAGATATTATCTATGTGTTGGAACAAGAGTTTTGCCCAGTTGGTACAGTGTTTGCTCTGCGTGCTCTGAGGCCCTGGGTTTAACTTCTAGCATGACAAAAATGGAAAAAGGACCTGGCAGCCCACTGTCGAAACAATTCTGAATAAAATCAGCCATCGAAAAGTTTCTATCTTAAGCAGAACTGGAACCCAAGGACATATAGAAAAATACTACTAAGTAAAAGATAGAGAAGACTTGGATGGGAAACTTAGATGGGAAGGGGGGAGGGGGGAAGCATAGGGGAGAGTAAGGGGTAACCTATATGAATAATGTTTATCAAATTGCACATATGAAAACTGTCACAATGAAAAGCATGTCAAAATGAATCACATTATGATGTACATTAAAA
The DNA here is from genome assembly GCA_007922755.1 of Pedetes capensis. Classification (NCBI taxonomy): domain Eukaryota; kingdom Metazoa; phylum Chordata; class Mammalia; order Rodentia; family Pedetidae; genus Pedetes; species Pedetes capensis. The sequence continues at coordinate 26,449 of VMDO01013368.1, forward strand.
ATTTCTAATAAAAAGAAAAAGAAAACAATGTCAGAGAAACACTGACACTATAGTGCTGGGCGTGGCATAGTGTCAGCGAGTGTTTCCTTCTGGCACCTAACAACATCTAAGTACTTTTTGAAGTTGAATTGAATTATAGTAGCAACGTGTACTATGACATTTGCTCAAAAGATAGCATTAATCAAGTGAAGGCTAGTGCCACATTGCAACAGGCAGGATAGCCACAGAAAATGGCAGAATCATCGACATCATTCTAGGAGCACAAGATCATTTTGAAGCAGTATTTGAACTTCAAGAAAGTTGTAGAAGTTTGAAAATGGAGGTGTGAGTGTCCAACAGAATCTCCAACATACCTAACAATTATATGCATTGGTGATCCTTTTTGAAGCACACGGTACAGTGTGTGATGTGCTCATGGGAATATCTGAGAGACCTCACACAGCAGCGAGTCCTGCTTCTTCTGCTATGGTGTTGGAACAGTTTACAACCTTACCACAGCAGTCTACCAAACAACATACACTTGAGGCAGATTTAGCAGAACAAGTATAAAACATATTCTTAAAACAGCAAAATAGAAAATTTTTCTCCCAAGATGTGTATACATTTTTTGGCATCCACTGTACTTATATACCACACACACACACACACACACACACACACACACACACACACACACACTGCCTGAATCAATTAAAAATCACTCCTTTATTTCTATTAGAAATAATTTTTAAAAGAGATGGCTAACCAGTGTTAATAAGCAGTAACCTTTTTCATGAGATAAAGTGGATTGAGAAAGAAAAGCAATAAAGCTTTGTTGTAATAAAGCTTTGGAAAGAAAAAAAAAATAATGCAAAATGGGCCCCCATGTGTATTTCTGCATCTGTTGGAAAAGGATGGAGCCAGGTATGTAAGAAGGGATAGCATCTGGCTAGAGAGATTAAGCAATGCTAAAATAAGTTAAGCTTATCTATTGAGGAAGGGCTTACACAATATCTATTTGGGATATGAAAATACATTAAATATGGAAATATGTTAAATAAATATTATTCAAACTCTTGGTATCTCAAGCATCAAGACTAGATATTTTTTAAGGTACTGGGGGGCCTGAAGCCTTGTGCATACTTTCCAAGTACTCTAATACTGAGCTGCACTCCCAGACCCTTTTTTATTGTTTTATCTTGAGACAGGGTCTCACTAAGATATGCAGGCTGCCTCTGGTCTCCAACTTGTGATCATCCTGCCTCTCCCTCCTGAGTGGCTGGGATTATAGGTGTGTGCCACCACCCAGTTAAGAGTATACTTTCTCTCTAAAAACAAGGAGGTTGGTTCTAATAAGGTAAAACCCAGTGCATAGAAGTGAATACCTACTTGAAATTTTAAAAAATAAATAAATAAACAAAATTTAAGAATTAGAACTAAAACACCCTTTTAGTCTGCATAAGAATGCAAAATAAATTGTTGGCATCTAATCAATATGGAAATAAACGGTAAATAAAATTTTTTAACAATAACCATTTTATTTATTTATATCTTTCTTATGTAAAATAATTTTACTCAACTTATTTTTCACTTAATAGAAATTTCTCATAATGTTTTGGTTTCCTTAATTCCCAAATCTATTGCCACTAGTAGTTACAGTAGAGACTAAGTAAGGATGGTTGATTATTAGTAAATAATTGTCTAGACTAAATGAACTGGTTATATATTTCAAGCCTGCAGCCATACCACTGTGGCGTCTGATCTCATCAGATCTTGGAAGACAAGCAGCGTCGGGCCTAGTTAGTACTTGGATGGGATGCCACCTGGGAACACCAGGTGCTATAGGCTTAGGAGAAGGACCTGGTAACCCACTCCCAGAAAACAGTCAGTCATCAAAAACGCTATGAATAGCAGACAAGCACTAACAGTAGTGTTTCATCTGTCGTAAGTAGTGTTGCTATGAGTTGGACACCAATTGAATAGCACCTAACAACAGCAACAACATATATTTCAAGATTCTAGAACTTAGGATGAGAAAATTATGTAAGCATTTGGTGACATCAACTTTAAGCAGAAAAGGAATAAAGGACCATGGAGTGTGGGATATACAAGTTTTCAAAGCTCTACCACACTGCAGAACTCCTAGCATGCTTGTTTCCATATTCACAGCTTACTCTACATCCTCTCAGCCAAGACTTGATCCCTGCCACCACCACGCCTATGGTGGCTGAGCTTGCTTGAAGACAGCAGCAATGCAGGTTCCATACAACACTCTTGATGACTGATGTCTGGCCCACATGAGTCATAATCATTGGATCCATATCATAAGTTTTATTCCAGCTGCTATCAAGGCTGGGAAGATGAAAAACATTTTATATAAAGAATTAAAATTTAGCAAAAAATGAGGAAAAGATGCCAAGTCACAGAATATGACAAATACCCACTGTAGATCACAGTTAACAGAACACTGCTTTCACAAGTCTTAGTTCTGGCCAGGTTTATTACATGTGACACCCCAAGAAGTGCTATGTTGAAACAACATTAAATCATTCCAAAAAGCATAATTCCTTACCAATATGACTTCCCTTACTATTTTTTCCCTCAACAGTATCTTTCTTCAGACCCATTACAATGGCTGTTTTCCTCTGTGCTCAAATATTTCTATTTCTCCTTCTTTAATCAACATATTTTCAATTATGCTGTCTTTTTTCATCAATATTTTTTATTTTATTGCTGTTGTTTTTATAGCTTTCTAATAGATCATCGGGTCCTGTCTCCATCATCCATGGCCACTAATGGCCTCTCAGGGTCTCCTTCTCCTTGGCATCTCTGAAGCACATGGCATTGAAAATTATCTTCTGGAAAGTCATCTTGTATTCCTTTCCTGGAGCCATTATTATCTTCTTTACTTGATCACTGTCACTTATTTTTGTATCCATTATTACTTCATCTCTGGTAGCATCTCCTAAAATTCTGTCTTCAGGACTCTCTTTAATCCCTATCACCTCTTTTCTTTAACACGTATTAACTGATTGCCAAAAAAAAAAAAAAATGCCAGATGCTCTGCTAGGCTGTGGTGCTAAGAAGATGAGTAAGACACAGGCTTTGCCTGCAAGGAACTCATAACGGAGACACTTGTTTTAAAATAGACCAGAAAGTATATGGATGTGGCTAGGTAAGGATTTGGAATCATCTAAGGGATGGGTGAGAGAGGATGTAGTCTAAGGCAAGATCACATACCTTGAAGAACATGACAATATCAGGTTCGCAAGAATGTTTTGAACTTGTATATCTCCCTCCAGCAATTATGCGATTATGCAATTCAGTTATAATTTTCTTCCTCTGATGGACACCTTAATGCCTTTGAAGAAATTGTTTAAAACCAAATATTTCATTTTCACTCCTATCTTAATTCACCTGATTTGTAATTTATGATCATAGTTTTGTTAGTTTAGCCATGTTGTTGTGGACTTGTCTTCCTTCCCCATTCCTGAAATCTCTTTCACCAAATTCTGCAGATTCATCTTTCAAAACAATTAGTAGTACCATTTAGTAGTGTTCCTGGGGAGTGTATATCTGTGAATCTGGCAGCAATCTGTGCTTTTTGTGTTCATTGTACAAAAGTATTTATGCCCAATATACGAGTTATAGTAGAGAATATAGGCGAGATTTATTATGAAAGATAGTACACTTTTAAGGAATTACAGGGGAAAACTGAGGCACTTGGAAAAGCTTAGGTAAACCTGAAAAAGAGCTTGGAGAAACCGCAGTTCTCTGGGTGAACTGGCATAAGGATGGTCCTGTTCTCCAGGGGAAAATACAGCCAGAGAAAGCAGAAGAGTTAAACAAGTTTTGTAAAAGAAAAAGTACTTTGGATAGACATAGAAGATAGCATGTCTAAGAGAACCATCAGCTTGCATGGAGTCACTGCACACCATGGGAGGCATGCACACAGCTGCTGGAGAGAAGAGAAGAGAAGGGAAGGGAAGGGAAGGGAAGGGAAGAGAAGAGAAGAGAAGAGAAGAGAAGAGAAGAGAAGAGAGGAGAGGAGAGGAGAGGAGCGGAGCGGAGCGGAGCGGAGCAGGGCAGGGGAGGGAAGGGAAGGGAAAGGAAGGGAAGGGAAGGGAAGGAAAGGGAAATAAAGGCTCATATTCCCTCTAGTTTTGTTCAAATTAAGGCACACTCTGTGTGAAGTCAACCGTGGGGGCCTAACCCTAGGCACTTAATGTGATTTCAGGAACTCAAAGTCGGCCTAGAAAAGCCCTTGTTTAGTAAACTTTTGTGGTTTAGGGCATATGAGGAATAGGATCTTCATTTTGTAGAAGGGGTTAATGGACTTGTTTGGCATATTTTAAAAGAATGGGTCCCTAGACAGATACCTTGGAATGGCCTGCCTTTGTTTATACTTAGGCAACTATTGATCTTGAATTAGGGTGTGGGATCCATTAGAATAATGTCCTTCCAATGTCCTTGGAGATTTGTGTCACACATGGCTTCATTCATTGTAGCTGGATGTAGCAGTTAGTCAGAATCCTCTTCTGTCTCCATACTGACTGCTAATAGCTATCTCACTACCTAACAGCAACATGGATTGGCTTCAAAAAGGAAAAGAATAAAAATCATTTAACTGTGTAGCTGTGGACAGATTATTTTTGTCTCTATTTTCTCTTCTTTAAAATGAAGATAATGGCTCTTATATAACAAGGTTGCCATAAAAATTAAATGGGATGATTTCCGGGAGCACATTAAGTATTGAGCAAATGTCATCTACTGCTGCTCATGATTTCTATGTGCTCCATGTTTACTTTTCCATTCCTACTATTTTGACCCTAGCTCTAAGTTAAAATCTTTCACACCTTTCTAATCATTGTATTGAATGAACAGAATAGATACATTTACGAGGTCACTTTATTCTTTTTTCTCATTGTCTATTCACAGTTATTCTGTAGATCAACTCTATCCTTGCCCTCAATGAAATCTCAGTGAAGTTAAATAACTTTTTAGTTACTTTGATTCATGTTGTTGTTAGCTGCCATGGAGTCAGGTTGGACTTATGGCCACCCTTGAAGGGTTTTTGATGGCTGATTGTTTCAGCATTGTTTTGGGAGAAGACTGCTACATCCTTCTCCCATGCTGTGATTCATAAGAGTGCTTAATTCTGGTAGTAATAACTCCAGTTCAGCCTAACTATCAAAATTCCAAACTCTTATCTAGTTTAGATCTTCTCTCACTGGCACTTTGTAGAGTGCTCCTGGAACCTACATGGGAGGGGAATGGGTGGGTGAGTTGTCTTCATTGTCTTTAGTTTGCTTTAGACTCCATTGTCTTTATTTTGCTTGCTCTTCCTAGACCCAGTATCCTTATGGATGCCTCCTGGTCTGGGCCTTGGAGGAGAAAGAATTAGTAGCTGGTAATAGAATGGGTAATGGTTGGACCCTCTGGCTTAGAAGAAGCAATTCAAAGCTGACGCTTTCTCTCCTAGTGAGCCTCTCTTTCAGTGAACCTCTGTGGATTTTCCAGCTTTTTTGTAATCTCTTTGATAGCTCCCCTAAGATGTCACCCATAACTGTCTCCTTTAGTCCTCAGGACTCACTCATCTTCTGGGCAAATCACTCCTTCCTATCCTGACCTTAAGCATTCTCAGCCCCATAATGTCCTGGGGAGACCACTTGGCTCAGGGAAATGCCTGCTCCCTGTCCCCACACCCTACTTTGGACATTGAAAAGGAGCTCTCTCCCAGAACACAACCCTACTCTTCTCCTTTTCTCTTCTCTTCTCTTTTCTTTCCTTCTCTTCTCTCCTCACCTCTTCTCTTCTCCTCTCTCTCTCTCTCTCTCTCTCTCTCTCTCTCCTCTGTCTTACCTCCTCCACTTTGTCATCCTAAGTTGACAGTCACAGTCTCTCGCCTCTCACACTAAGATTAGTGTGAATATATCGAATACACCTAAGGTCATCCTCTCATATCCCTCAACCTGTCCCCTTGGAACTCATCACACTGGGCTTAAGTCAAAGGGAGAGCACCTTTAGAGGAAGAGGAAATGCCCCTGCACACCAACAATGCAGTCCAATGTGTTAGATCTGCTGTCCTCTGACCAGGCCCTATATGCTATTTTATGTATCTCTGAGAGCAATGATAAGCCCCACACAGCAGTTTGGGGGTTGCTTCTTGATAATTTATATAAACAAGACTAGGTGGGGTTACTCAGCACCCACTGTGCTCAGTCTTGGTGAACCATGGTAAAAGCAAGAGGGAAAAATCCCCACATAGCTATCCATTTGCACCTGTATTAACACCTTCTCCATGAAAATCAGCTCTATCAACAAATGTTTCTCTCATCAACAGATAAAATCATCTCTATCAATAAGTGTTTTCCCCATCAGCAGATATGTCACACTCAAGCACTGCTTAATCAAGCTCCCCAGCTTAGAAACATTATACACTGACAAGTTCTGATACTTCTGTTTGGTAGGAAGACATTTTCTGCTTAGCTCATATTTAATACTTAAAGATAGGATCCTTTCCCAAGTGGCTCTTAAATCATTACCATTACTTTTTAATAACTCAGAAAGAACAATCTATTAACAATTAATTAGAGTAAATGAAAGGGGACTCTCCCTGCATAAATGAAAGCAAACTGTTCATGTTTAGGAAAGACTTACTGAAGTACTTTAAACTGTAAGAAAGGCAATCAAAAAAGGTGGAAATGTTTTCATCAAAGTGTGACCAAAAATGATTTAAAAATTCTCTATAGATTAGAAGCACAAATAAGCATCATATATCTCTGGATAAATTAATATATGTATATATTACCTTACTCACAAAAAGAAATAATCTATTATAGCATGCCTGTATATTAGAAAACTAGTGTAATCAATAATTTAGAGTATCTACTTTCTTATTCAGCCTGCAGCCATACTGCTGTGGCTTCTGATCCCATCAGATCTCAGACGCTAAGCAGGTTCGGGCCTGGTTAATACTTGGATGGGAGACCACCTAGGAAAACCAGGTGCTGTAGGCTTGGGAGAAGGACCTGGCAACCCACTCCCCCAAAATAATCTATCATTAAAAACCCTATGAATAGCAGAGAAGCACTAACAATACTGTTTTGCCTGTTGTATGTAGGGTTGCTATGAGTCAGATATCAACTTGATGGCACCTAACAAAAACAACAACAACAACAACAACAACAACTTTCTTATTCTGAAGACAAAGGTGTGCCTGACTCATGCCATGGTATTTTCAGTTGCATCATATGATTGTGACAGCTGGACAATAAGTAAGGGAGACCAGAGAACTGATGCTTTTGAATTATAATGCTGGAGAAGAATATTGAATATACCATGGACTGCCAAAAGAATCAACAAATCCATCCTAAAAGAAGTGCAACCTGTGTGTTCTTTGGAAGAAAGGATGGCTAGATTGTGTCTGATGTATTTTGGACATGTTATCAGGACTGACCAATCCCTGGAGAAGGACATCATGTTTGGGAGAGGGGTGGGACAACCAAAAAGGAAGAACGTTTACTAGATAGATTGACAAAGTATCTGCAACAATGGACATACACATAAAAAAGATCACGTACCTGGCACAGTGTCAGGGAATGTTTCCTTCTCTTTACATAGAATCACGATGAGTTGGAACTGACTTGATGGCATCTAACAGCAATAACTATTTTTGTGTGTGTGTGTGTGTGTGTGTGTGGTACTTGAGGTTGAACCCAGGGCCTCGTGCTTGCATGCTTTGCAAGTGCTGTACCACTGAGCACCCCTAGCCCAATTTTTTACTTTTTGAGACAGGGTCTCACTAAATTATGCAGACTGCCTCTGGTCTCGAAATTGTGATTCTCCTGCCTCTACCTCCCGAGTTGCTGGGATTACAGGTGTGCATCACTGTGCCAGGCTACTACTTTCTTATTTAAAAAAATATACTGTCACTTTGTCCAATGCCAAAATATACTTAGACAACAATTATTTGAATGTTACACTCATTGGAAATCACCAAGGATTATACTTTGAATATAGTCTGTACAGAGAATGTTTTCCTAATAAAGAATATATTAATATATTTAGGAACTGAAGAATTGAGAATTGCTTTCTTTTCAATTAAATTTCAAATTATGTAAGATTGTTAGCATTACTCAAAGTTTTTTAATTCAGGTTTTGTCTTTAAGTTATCTGATGGGAGAAAGGTAAATTTTTAGAGAGAAAAAGAGAGGAAAAACATGTCCTATGTGACTGGCTCCAATAAAGCCTAAAAATGTAAAAGTCTGAAGTTAGCTATAAATAGATGAATCGTAATTCTTATTTTTGATGAATCATGATGTTCAAGAGAAGGGGTGTCTGAATATATAATGAGGTTGTTCTAATTTCTTGATATTATCCTGGAGGCCTTTTAATATATTACTTATATCTCTTTTTCCACTTGAAGAAAGAAATGATCTGACCTCTAAGAGGCACATTTTCAATAAATTCCATAAAACAGCAGGAGAGAATGCAGATTGAAAATGCAGTTCCAGCATCTTGCACTTTAAAAAGCTTTTAAAGCCTGTCTCATGCATTTATCTTTTAACAAAGATGAATGCACAAGACACCTCACATTCTACCCTGCTTGGTAAGGCAGTGATAATGTTAAATCAATGACACAATGATCAAAAATGAGAATGGAATCAATATTCCAATCAATTGAATTGCTTTAGATATTAAAAAGTAATTATTCTAGAACAAGTCCGTATTGGCAAAAATAAGAATGTATCTGACTTGTCTAATAACTTTCACGTTAAATATTGACAAATTCAGTTCACAAATAAAATAACAAATTTTGGGGAATCTTATTGAGCACAAAGTTATAAAATATGTCTGGTACAGATAAAAATACAATTATATTCTTTTACACATAACTCTCTAAGGGGAGATTTCTCCTCAAAATAGAAGTGAGTCTAATTTATTATCACATTTTGTAATGAAAAGCAAGCATTTGAGTAAAAAAATAATGTAGGCAGAGGTCCTACCCTCAGCACAAGACATAAATTAGAGCTGTGAGGCTTCCATCACAATGCATCGATTTATAGCTGCAGGTGAGTGGCACCGTAGGCAGAATTAGAATTGGTCCCTGACCTTAAGGAACTTACATTCTGTGTGGAAAGCCAAACCTAAACATATGAAACAATGAGGAAAAACTTACAGAGCAAAATAATGTAATGAAAGCTAACTTTTATTGGCAGCTTACAATGAGCCAGATACTGTTCTAAGCACTTTGTACATTGTAGTCAGCTCTGTTGGTGGGCTGCCCAGTTCTACTTTAGTGCCTCAGTGTATCCAGCACCTAGCTATTGTGTGTGTTGGCTGTAAAGTGCTTTAAACTCTCTGACTCTCAAAAAAAAAAAAAATCAGCCTCTCCAGAAAGCAAGCCCACTAGCCTGAGAGTTTATGCATCTCCACTCCTCCAGGTCCAGCTGCAGCCAGCCGCTGACTTGTTGTTGTTAGGTTCCATAGAGTTGGTGTCTGACTCATAGCAACCCTACAAACAACAGATTAAATACTATTGTTGTGCTTCTCTGCTATTCATAGGGTTTTCAATGGCTGATTATTTTTTGGGAGTGGGTTTCCAGGTCCTGCTCCCAAGCCCACAGCACCTGGTGTTCCCAGACCATCTCCCAACCAAGTACTAACCAGGTCCGACCCTACTTAGCTTCTGAGATCTGATCAGACACCACAGTGGTATGGCTGCAGGCAGTGGCTAAGAGATACAAAAGACCACTGCTGGCCTAAGGAACAAACAGCTCTGGTTAACTTGTGGCTCGTCACTCTCACTGGGATCAAAGTGATGCAGTCTCCTGCTGAGACCCTCTCTTGACTTGGCTTCCCCACCCCTCACCTTTCCTCCTTCCTTCTCTTTCCTTCGTCTGAGACCCTTCTCCAACATATCATTTATACAATAATCTCTATCCCAGCTCTGCTTCTAGGGAGGTAGACATAAGATATATATTGAACTCATTTAATATTTGCAACAACCTCATTGGGAATTTACTATTTGTATACCTATTTCATAAATGAAAAAACTGAGGCACACAGAGATGAAATGAATGCTTGAACAAAGTCACTCTGCTACTATATGGTAAATGTTGACTTTCATCTCAAGGACCTCAGGCTAGAGAGATGCTGTTAACCCTGCACATCATTGCTGTGGCTATTTGCCAGGGGAAGCCTTCTCTCTGGATGGCAGAGACAATGCTGGTTTAAGATAAGGAGATTGGTTTAAAGGGGTGTGCTTTAACTTTCTAGCCTTAAGATTTTGAATGAGTCACTTGATTTTATAGTGCATAGATGTAAAATGTTGTTGTTAGGTGCCGTTGAGTCAAAATAGGAATAATCATATGAAGCTATTGGAGGATAAAATTAGATCAAATGTGCAAAATACCTGGACTAAAATAAGCCTTCAAGAATGTTAGTAAAGTTTTACATTTGAGAATACCAAAATGTAGCACTTTACACGTTACAAAATGTTTTATTTAATCTTTTGTCTGAGTCTTCACAATGGTGTCATGAAAAAATATTATTGAATATATTTGATTATAAAAAATTGAAGTTCAGCAAACTCTCAAAGTAAGAAGAAGGACTCAGAGATATCTGACCACCATTCAATATTTTCATCTCTATGCTAGAGACTTATAAAATAATAAAATATAATTTGAGCATATGGTAGTGATTACTAGCAAATCTTATTTATTACTCTTTTACCTTCTGAAGGAAATATCACCCTCTTAAAATGATGAGTGCCAAAGGTTCTACAGGAATTCATAAAAGGGAGAATATGTGGGGAGGCTCATAAGGGCAGTTTCAGGAGAAACTTTATGAAAAGATGGGCAATTGAGCTCAATTTTTGTTTCTTCAACAAGAAAATATGTTCTGTATCTTTTTAAATTTATTACTTAATTGACAATAGAAAAGTTACACATATTTATCATGTACAATGTAATGTTTTGATACAAGTATATTGTGGAATAATTAAGTCATGTAACATGTCCATCATTTAACATACTTATCATTTTTGTGATGAGAACATTAAAGTCTACTTCTGGCAAGTTTCAAATATACAGTACAGTATTATTAACTATAGTTATACTGTGCAATAGAAAGCAAGAACTATTCCTCCTACCTAATTGGAACATTGCACCCTTTGACCAAAATCTCCCCACTGATTGCCCTCCACCAGCCTCTGTTCTATTCTACTCAGTAACTTTTACATTTCAGGCACTGTGTGAAATTTTGGAAAGACAAAAATAAGTGGTGAAGAAGCAACAATAAGCAGAAGAAAAGAGCCAGAAATGAAAGAGCATCTTCAAGAAATAGAAATCAGGAGGAGAGCAGTGGAATATAAAGTTTGAAAGTTCATTTGGGACAGATCTTATATGTATTAATTAAAATTTTGCTTAGACAGAAAAAATTCAAATCTAAACAAAGCTCTGCTTTTTCTATAAGTTGTCAAAAAGATGTTCAATCAGATAATCAATGTATTGTTAACAAGGGAACCTGTTAAAAGAAAGATTGGTTACTCAATTGAGACATTGGAAAAAGAAAATATAATATTATAAAACATAATATGACATAATCTTCTCTGATCCTCCCCCAGCAAATTTAAGTGTTTCTTGCTCTGTTAAAGCATTATTGCATTGTTGTAATTTTCATTTATCTGTTTCTTCCGTCACATTTAACTGGCACAATGGCCATTTCTAACAGCCTTTTACTTTCCATTCTCACTGTAAAGCAGGCTGCCTCAACCTAGGCATTATTAATATTTTGGGTTGGATAATTCTTTATTATGGCCAGAGGGGAAGATTTTCTTGTACATCATAGGATTTCTAGTTGCATCCCTTGCCTCTATACACTAGCACCTCCACACTAAAGTTGTGATATGCAAAAATGTGTTGGGACATTACTAAGTGTTTCCTGGGTGATAAAATTTACTTAACTTGTTGTTAGGTGCCATCAAGTCTTTTCCGACTCATAGTGACCCTCATAGGGTTTTCAATGGCTGACTGTTTTGGGATTACCTTGGAAATGGATTGCCACATCCTTCTCCCACTTTTGCAGAACTGGAAATAAAATTTGGAACCTCAGGGACTGCAAAGCAGCGCTCTACCAACTGAGCTAATCCCAGCTCATTCTTAGTTTAGACCCATTGGGACAAAAACCATTTTTAACTTCTGTCCTACCTTGACAGAGTACACAGGTGACCATCAAGTTAAAACCTACAAATATAGGGAAAATGTGATAGAGACTTTCCAGAAAGTATTATTCTGTTTGAAGAAAGCCCCCTTTCCCCTGATTTGGAAAGGTAACATGCTTGAAGTTGAGGCTGCTGTCTTTTGAGCACAAAAGTCAAAGCATTCTTGTTATGCAGATTGAGAACCTTAAACCACAGAGCTTTTGCTCCAGCCTTGTGCTTACCCATGGAAAAATGTTTCTGCTGGTGTGCAGCAGAAACCTGTAATCCCAGCTACTCAGGAGGCAGAGGCAAGAGGGAACAAGTTCAAGGCCAGAGGTATCTTGAGCAATTTAGCAAGACCCTGTATCAAAAATGAAAAATAGAGGCTGAGGGTAGAGCTCGGTGATGGAGCACTTGCCTAGCATTCACAAGGTCCTGGGTTCACCCCTCTAGTACTGAAAAAAAAAAGTCTTCTGCCATGAGAAAACATCAACAATCCACTCCATGCTTTTTAGCTAGGCCTCTCCCTTAATTACAACTGAAGACATTCTAACTGTAACTATAAACAAGCTTATTATTTTCAAAACTTTCAAATGGAGATAATTCTGGCAAATTGCAACAAATACTGAAAGGATAAAAAAGATAATGTGCACAAAACAGATATGTCTGGGATGTAGCAGATGCTCAATAAATGGTAGCTATTATTATTGGCATGGGCTGGGATTTAGCTCAGTTAGTAGAGTGTTACTCTGTGTTCTCCAAGGCCTTGCGTTCGATCCTCAGCACCACATAAATGGGAGAAGGAACTGAAACTCCACTCCCAATACAATCCTGAAACAATCTGCCTTTGAAAACCCTATGAATAGCAGAAAAGCACTGACAGTGGCAGGCATGGCACAGTGTTAGGGAGTGTTTTGTTCTTTTGTACGTAGGGTCGCTATGAGTCAGACTTGAGGGCACCTAACAACAGCAAGAAGGACATCATGTTTGGGAGAGTGTCAGGTCAATGCAAAAGAGGAAAACCCTCCACTAGATGGATTGACACAGTGTCTGCAACAATGGGCTTAAACATAAATAAGATCGTTTGCCTGGCACAGAATTGGGAAGTGTTTCGATCTGCTGTACATAGGGTCGCTATGAGTTGGACTCGACTCGACGGCACCTAACAACAACAATAACAACAGCAACAACAACAACATTATTATATTGGCGTTACATCAATTGAGGAATAATGGATACCCCTTCTGTTCTGCCTCATTTCATCCCAAATCAAATCCCAAATCCCAAATGATCAGTCCTGGGAAGTCTAATATTATGAAGTATCTTTGAAGTAGCTATTTTATTGCAGTAAATAATACCTTCACAGGGTTAGTTTATCTTAAATGGATAAGAAAGCTGCTCAAGAAAATGTTTGTATCTACCAAGGCTAAAATAAATGAACTTAATTTATACACGAAATTAAAAATATTTACTAAAATTTTATTACACTATACAAATTTGAAAAGGTGGGTAGAATATGAGATATTCTCATGTTATTCTTCAGGACTTAATCCAGTGATTGGGCATGTACATTTGCATTATCTTAAACAATAGAATAGCCTATTTCTTGCAGCATTTCCCTGATGAGACGTATTAAAATCCCCATAATATCACTGAAGGTCACTGTCAAGTATTAGAGATTTTAACTTTAAAAAAAAATTTGCCAGCAGAGATACCAAAGGAATATTAACCACCTCAGCCATTCAACAATAATTATCTTTATTATATAAAATCTGAATCAGGTGACTCTTTAGCACAAAAGAAATTACAACTCTTATAGCAAATCTATAGTGTAAAGCCACAGCTATAACTGATTTTTGCCAGAGAATATTAATCAAGAAAAGTTTTAGCTTTATCAACTCCACTAATGAAAAGGCATTTTCTGTAACACATCACACAAAGCCTTATGGGGTGAAGGAGTACAAGCCTTAAGCCTCTAGATTTTAGCTGATATATTACTTCTCCAAATTCACAATGCTTTTGAAGTGCCTCAGATCTTAAATCAAGCATCTTATACTACAAAGAGGACAGATACAGTGAGATGAACTTTTTGCTATCCTTGTATATGGCATTATTTTTCTTGTCTTAACACCTTAACATGAAAGCTGTATAATGCTGAAAGAAGCAGTCATTTTATATAAAGACCAGAATGGCTAATTTAGTGAGAAAATAAATGGTGGCATAAATCCTCCTGCTCCTTTAACCCAACATCAGGTATTCTAGTCAAGCTTGTCTGTTCCCAAACTACAATTTCCTTGCAGTTACAACTCTTTCCTTTAATGTTGATGACCAAAAGACAGCAAAACACTATATTGCCAAAGGTCATTTCTAAAACTAATAGAATTTCAAGATGGCATGTTCTCTTCTCTTTATGTACTAGTGTTTTCTGTTTCCCTTAATCTCAGCAAGCATCAGGCTCTTCATCTGAAAAATGGAAATTCTTAAACTGCTCACCTGGTAGGATTAGTATGTTTCTTAAATAAGACAGTGTGTGTAATGCACACAGTGTACAGTGCCTGATATATAGCAAGTGCACAATATACAATTGTTTTTATTGTTGGTATTTTCTTGTACAGAATATTTTTAGGGAAAAGTCATTAGTTTTAAAGCTTACAGTTTTCTTTATGTTTTGAAAAGTTGACTAATCAATGAGAGGAGAAAATATATCATTATCTACATGTTCAATGTCTGCAGCCACAGCACCTAATATCTGATCCTGCTGGATCTTGGAAGCTAAGCAGGGTTGGCCTGGTTAGTCCCTGGATGGGAGACTGCCGGGGAATACCAGGGGCTGCAAGTTAGAGAGAAGGACCTGGCAACCCACTCCTGCAGCAATCTGCCATTAAAAAAAACTATGAATAGCAGAGAAGCACTGACAATAGTGCGGGCATGGCACATCATTGGGAATGTTTCATCTGTTATGTATAGGGTAGCTAGAGTTCAATGGCACTTAACAACATGTGTTCAACTGAAATACCTTTTGTTTGTGCTAAAGTCCACAAGACATTACCTTCAAGGAGGTCTATGGGTGGAGTACAATGCTATAGTGCTTCCCTAGCAAGTGCAGAACCTGAGCCTTGAGTTCCTTCCTCAGCACTGCAGGGCAGGCGTAAGCTAGGTGTGGTGACACACACCTGTATTCTTAGCTACTCAGGAGGCAGAGGCAGTAGGATCACTTGAGTCCAGCAGTTTGGAGCCAATTTGAGCAACAAAGTGAGAGCCCCACTATCTTACAAAAAAAAATTCAAAGTGCTTCTGACTGATCCTTATGCCCAAGATGGCAGAACAAGTATATATACATACATACATACATACATACATACATACATACATACATACATATATTTTTTTTTCTTCAGCACTGGAGCTTGCACCACTGGCTGCACCCCTAGTTCTATATATTGTTGTTGTCATTAGGTCCCATCAAGTTGGATCCGATTCATAGCAACCCTATGGACAACAAAATGAAACACTCTCTGACACTGTGTCATGCCCAGCACTGTCAGTGCTTCTCTGCTGTTCATAAGATTTTCAATGGCTGATTATTTCAGGATTGTTTCAGGAGGGGACTGCCATGTCCTTCTCCCACTTTTGTGGTGCTGTGAATCCAACATAGGGTCTTAGAGTAAGCACTCTACCAACTGAGCTAAACCTAAACCTCAGACCTCAGTGTGCATGTCTCTCTCTGTCTCTCTCTGTCTGTCTCTCTCTGTCTCTCTCTCTGTCTCTCTCTCTCTCTCTCTATCTCTCTCTCTCTCTCTCTCCATATATATATTGTGTGTTTGTGTGTGTGTGTTTATAAAAAATCTTTTTGTGGAACTGGGATGGGAGATGGGGCTCACGTTTGCTTTGTTAGCGCTGTACCACTGAGCTGCACCCCTAGTCCATATTTTTTTACTTCTTATTTTTGAGACAGGGTCTTGCTAAATTACACAGGCTGCCTCTTGTTTCCCTAGTCACTGAGATTACAGGCATGAGCTACTGGGACCAGATCCTTTTATATGTTTTTTGGTTTTGAGACAGAGTCTCAAAAAGCTGTGCAGGCTGCCTTTGGCCTCGAACCTGTGATCCTTCTGCCTCCATCTCTGGAATCACTGGGATTGCAGCTATGCACCATGGCACCCACTGTATAGTTAAAGATCAATTCTCTATGCCAGGGTAAATTTTTCTTATTGAATTCTTTGTCACTCATAACTGCTGGCTAGGGAGAGATTTGACAGGTGGTTGATATACAGAAGTTCTCCCTTCTTTGGGAGCTCTATGGGAAGTCCCTAGAAGTGATATCAGATAGATGTAATACAGAATAAAATGCAGTAAATGGAAGATGCCAGGGTGGTCAGTGAAGGGAACGAAAAAGCAGAGGAAAACTGGCAAAAAGTACATTGTTGTTGTTATTAGGTACCATCCAGTCAGTGTCTGACTCATGGCAACCCTATGTACAATAGGCGAAACACTATTGTCTGTGCTTCTCTGCTATTCATAGGGTGTTCATTGGTTGATTGGTTTCTTTTGGGAGTGGGTTTCCAGGTCCTTCTCCTATGCCTACAGCACCTGGTATTCCCGTGCAGTCTCCCATCCAAGTACTAACAATGTCTGACCCTGTTTAGCTTCTGAGATCTGACAGGATCAGATGCCATAGCGGTACAGCTGCAGGAAAAAAGTACAGCCTAAAATATAAGTGATCAAGTGATTGAGATATATTTAGCACTTATTATGTATCAACTTACATTGGGCACAATGATATCTAGTAGGAAGAGGTTGAATATAATTAAAACACAAAGTGTGTTAGTAATTTTGCATCATTGTGATGAAAATATCTAACAGAAACTACTTAAAAGAGTAAGAATTCATTTTTTTCTCATGATTTCAGAGAGTTAAGTCTATGGTTGCTTGTCCGCAAGTGCTTGGGCAGAACATCATGGCATCAGGAGTGTGGTGGTCAAGGAAGTCGTTCTTTGCTTCTTGGCAGATACGAAGCAGAAGAAGGGGAATATATGAAGGAACCAGGGTAAGCTGTAGCCCCAAGGACACTGTTGAGTGACCTACTTCCTCCAACCAGGGTCCACCCCCTTCCTTACACCACCTTCCAATAATGCCATCATTTATTAATTCACTAATGAGGTCAGACAAACAACAAGTGAGGTCTGAGCCTTCATGATCTAATTGTCTGTGGAGATGCCATCTTAAACTCATTCAGAAGTGTGCTTTACTAATCCCTTAGGTGTTTCTTAATCCAATCAAGTTGGCAATCAAAATTAACAATCAAACAAGTCTTATCCTTGAGATGAGACAAAAATTTTCATGTTAAAATAGTGCATATATTTAAAATTAAGAGCATGGTATTAAAATACCATGTGTAGGTCCTAACAGAGAGTTTGTGTCAAATGCATTAACAGGCATGGAGCAAAAATTACATATCTTGGAACAGTGAAAAAGGGGTTTATTTAAGAAGTTTAAAAGTTAGACATTGCCTTCTTAAGTAGACAAGGAAAGAATTCCAGTAAGAGGGTTAGAACGACTATGATGGATCTCAACAGGGTATAAGTAGGAATAACTTAAAATCAGGCTAGAGTTTAGCTCAGTTGGTGGAGTGCTGTTCTGCACTCTTGAGCACCCAGGTTTGTTTCCCAGCACCACAAAAACTGGAGAAGGATCTAGCCATCCACTTCTGAAGCAATTCCCAAACAATCAGCCATTGAAAACTCTATGAGGGTCACTATGAGTCAGACTTGATTTTACAGCCCTCAACAACAACAACTTAAAATCAAGTTAGAAAGACAACTGGAAGCCCAGCATTTCAAAGGCTTTAATGTCATGTCAACATTATCAGGCCCTTGTCCAGTGACAGTGGGGAACTATGGGAGGTGACAAGGTTGCATACTTATGTAAAAAGCTTACTCAGATAACCATGAGAAAGAATAAAAATGGGCAAAGTTTGATGTAGGGAACTACCTAGAATCTGATCTTAATGGTTTAAAGACAAACATGAATGCCTGAGCTGGAGAAAATGACATACCTTTCAGCTGCGTAGAATAAGAAGGAAAAATGGGTTCAGTGGGGATCCAGAGTTAGGCTCAAACTAACAGAGCAAAACAGATTAGCAAGTTAAACATAGTCACATTTGAATGAGACACATATAATTCATTAAGGCATTTCAAAATCAGAATATCATTTTTTTATGAAGTAGCTTGAACGTGTGTACTACCTGCTCCTTTTTATTCTATTCTATTTTATTTTATTTTGGCAACTTGGGGGGTTTGAACCCAGGACCATGAGCATGGTATCCTAGTGCTCAACCACGAAGCTGCACTCCTGGCCCCATATTTAATTTTTTATTTTGATACAATGTCTTGCTAAATTGCACAGGCTGCCACTGGCCTTGAACTTGTGATCCTCCTGCCTCAGCCTCCTCACTGGGTAGAATGAGAAGGCTGGGTAAAAGGGGTCTCCTGTTGCCTGACTGATGGACCAGGGACATCTCTTCTCTCCTGCCCTCTGACTGGAACCACACTCTTGGCTTTTCTTATTCTCTAGCTTGCTGACTGCAGATCTTGGAACTTATCGACCTCAGTAATTATGAGCCAAGTCCATATAATAAATCTCTTCCTTCTGCTTTTTTGGAGAATTGCAACTACTACAATTAATTTATTTAGTCTTTGTAAAAATCTTTTAAGAAAAGATTTGTCATTCCAATTTCAAGATGAATACAGTGAAGAACAGAGTGATGAGGAGTGTGTTCAAAGACACACAAGGGTACAGCTGAAACTCCAGCACCTCAACCAGAGCACCAGAGTCTCTGCTCTTCACTGCTACACAATACTCCACCCACTGCCCTCATGGATAAACTTTCAATAGGTCCTCAGAAGGGCAGAGTTAGAAATTGAGGACATAACTGTGCAAATAACTTTAAAGTCATGACAAGCAACACAAAAAGTATCTCAGGTGACAGGATACCATATAAGAGTGTGGGACTCTGTTGTTCTGGGCCTTAGAAAATGCCCATTGAGGAAGTCCTACTTCAGCAGGAACTAAAGGATTCACTGCCTGCAGCCATAGCCCTGTGGCATCCGATCCCGCCAGATCTAGGAAGCTAAGCAGGGCTGGGATTTAGCTCAGTTGGTAGAGC
The DNA here is from genome assembly GCA_007922755.1 of Pedetes capensis. Taxonomy (NCBI): domain Eukaryota; kingdom Metazoa; phylum Chordata; class Mammalia; order Rodentia; family Pedetidae; genus Pedetes; species Pedetes capensis. Next base: position 45,798 of record VMDO01013368.1, read on the forward strand.
ACTGCACTGCAGTCTCTGAGGTCCTGAGTTCAGTTCCCAGCACCACAAAAATCGGAGAAGGGCCTGGTAATCCACTCCCAAGACAATCCCGAAACAGTCAGCCATTGAAAACCCTATGAGGGTTGCTATGAGTCGGATACTGACTTGTTGGCACCTAACAACAACAAAGGATTCACTAGGCACTTAAACAAGATGACTGAAGACCCTGGAGGTAGAGTCCTGTGTGGCTCATGTTAGGTGGGAAAGGACAAGAGTGTAAGAGGAATCTGGGTAAGTACCCCAAAGGCAGGTAATACTTGATATGGAGTTTTGACTGTTTGCCAATTTCAATGTGAGGCAATTGAAAGGATATATGGAGTTCAGGGACTATATTAGGACTATTTAAGTTTGAAAAAGACTTTAGTTCCAGTGAGGCCCAGGTCAAAGTGGGGTAAGAGAGGAGAGAGGAGTTCAGATCAGGAGCCCATAGCAGCAGTTTGTGAGAGATCACGCAGACTTCCACCATTGCTCCTCAATATATATTAATGCATTCCCAAGGTTTGGGGTGTTTTTCTGTGTTGTGTCATTTTCCTAGTCAGTACAGACCACAAAGTGAGATTTGAACAATGATCCCATAGTTAAGTCTCTCAATGGCAAATTTCCACAAAATTTTTTAAACATTTCCTCTGAATTTTGCAATTTTTTTTACCCCCAGAACAATAACAACTATAAGAATAACAACTGCCTGGCGCAGTGGTGCACGCCTGTAATCCCAGTGGCTGGGGAGGTGGAAGTGGGAGGATCGAACGTAATCCCAGTGGCTGGGGAGGTGGAAGTGGGAGGATCGAACGTAATCCCAGCGGCTGGGGAGGTGGAGGCGGGAGGATCGCAAGTTCGAGACCAGAGGCAGTCTGCGTAACTTAGCAAGACCCTGTCTCAAAAAGTAAAAAAAAAAAAAAAAAAAATGGACTGGGGGTGCAGCTCAGTGGTCCCGCACTTGCAAAGCATACAGGCGCAAGGCCCTGGGTTCAACCCCCAGTACTGGGGGAAAAAAAAAAAAGAAGAACAACAACAACAACAAACAACAAAATGGTTTGTAGATGGATTTGGTCCATGGACTACTCTCTGAGTAGGAGACTAAACTGTTTCCAGTAGAATGTGAAAAGGAGATGAATTTGAGGCTTATTTACACTATAGAATGGATAACTCTTATTTTTTTTTTTTTTTTCAGTACTGGGGGTTGAACCCAGGGCCTTGTGCTTGCATGCTCTGCAAGTGCTGGACCACTGAGGTGCACCCTCAGCCCATTTTTTAACTTTTTGAGACAGGGTCTCTCTAAGTTATGCAGACTGCCTCTGGTCTTGAACTTGTGATCCTCCTGCCTCGGACTCCTGAGCCGCTGGGATTATAGGCGTGTGTGCGCCACCACGCCCAGCTTTCTTATGTTCTGTTTCTTGAACGCACAAGTAATAATGCAAATGTTTTTGAAGAATATTATTAGACCTTGATTAAACTTTGGAATTCCACTTATCTATATAATACTAGTTGGCTCCTATTTAGTACACAGGAATGAGAATTTATAGCAATTATTAACAAAATTGAAGATAATAGCAGGATAAGATACAAATGGTCACAACCAATGTTTAGGCACTGACAGATGGGGCCAGTGTAGGGGAAGGGCAGATGTACAAGACCTTAGTAGGATAAAGGTCCAAACCAAACTACAAAGGGAACCTTGCCTCAAGAACTAGACCAGTGTGGATATGAGTCCAGAAGAACTTCCTGAAATCTGTGCAAGGAAAGAGAAGGCAGGTGGGTGCACCATAACCTAAACTTGAGAAGAATTCAAGATATGATACATCAATCTAGACAAAGATCTGAAAGATCCAAATAGCAGACAGAACCACTAAAGACAAAAATATAAAGTAAGGATGGGATATGGCAGGTAGTAATTTATTTTTGGTGGGGGGTTACTAAGGATCAGATGCAGAGCTTTACATATATATGTTAGATAAGTGTTTTACCAGTGAGCTACATACCCAACTCCACAGGGGTGGTGATTTTTAATTGCTTCAAGGTGGTAGTAGTTACTAAAACACACTTTGCATTCAGAGCCTGGGTTAAATGCCAGCTTGGTCAGTATTTAACCTATTTAAGTTTGGACAACTTACTCAACTTCTCTAAACCCCACTTTCTTCTTCATGGTGTTAGTTGTTGTTGTTAGGTGCTGTTTAGTCAGTATCCAGCTCATAGTGACCCTGCATACAACAGGTAAAATGCTATTGTCAGTGCTTCTGGGCTGTTCATAGGGCTTTCAATGATGGATTGATTTTTGGGAGTGGGTTTCCAGGTCTGTCTCCCAAGCCTACAGCACCTGGTGTTCCCAGGTGGTCTCTCATCCAAGTACTAACCAGGCCCAACCCTGCTTAGCTTCTGAGATCTGACGGGATTGGATGCCACAGGGCTACGGCTGCTCCATAGTGTTAGTAGGCAGGTAATAAACACTGTCTATAAAGTATTTAGTATAATATCTTGGATATGCTCAATAATCAGGAAATGTTACTCTAAGATGATGAACATGATCATGATGATGATAGGAAAGGGAGGTCCTCTGCTTGTGAAACATACCAATTACACTACTAAAAGATATAAATATAAATATATACTTTTTTTCCTTCAGTCTGTTTGACCAGAATTTTTTGATGTTTTTAATAAAAATGAAAGTGAACTCTGGTTATATGAGACTACCTTTTACAAATCAGTTCAACTGTAGGATAATTACCCAGCTATGTCTGACTAAGGAGAGTGTGTTAAAAATTTGCCACGCTATTATTGGGTAGGAAGGAGCATAATTCACAACCAACAATCTCAGGCCTGGTATCTCATGTGTAATAAGTGATTCCTGAGTCTGTAAGTCCCTACCTTCTACCAGAAACTGTAAACTTACCCTAAAATCCTCTGTGTTCAGTAGCAAATATACCCAGGCTTCTACTTTATTTTCTGCTTGGCATTCCAGTGTCTAAAATTAACACAGACTCCTGGAAATTATTTCCTGAGAAATGCAGTTAATCACCCACCCATTTTGGCTGCAAAATAAGCTGGAGATATGGAAAGAGCCTATAGGAAATAATGTGTGAGATCACCAAAAATGTAAGAAAATAAAGCAAATGATAGGCCAGAAGAGCTGAAGTTCACAAATGACACTCCAATCAGTGCTACAGAAGAGATCTGGAGAAAGCAATATGAAAGATATTGGTTCAGAATATTGAGGACAAAGTGCTTGGTTGCAGCAGGGCTGGCTCAGCAAGCTGTGCAGGAATTGAAAGGGGGACCTCCAAAAGGGATGGAAAAGCTGGAATGCTTCTTGCTTCCAAAAATCATTTGTGGAAATATTAGCCAATTTGTGGAAAGAGTCTGACACTTCTAAACTCATTTAGAGTATGTTATTGTTGTTGGACGCCCTCAAATTGGGTCTGACTCATAGTGACGTTGTGTACAACAAAATAAAACACTCTCCAACACTGTGCCGTGCCTGGCATTTTGTCAGTGATTCTCTGCTATTCATAGGGTTTTCAATGGCTGATTCTTTCGGGAGTGGGTTGCTGGGTCCTTCTCTCATTTTTCCAGTGTTGGGGACTGAATCCAGGGCCACAAAGTGTGCACAGCAGCACTGTAACAACAGAGCTAAACCCCAGCCCTGATTTAGAGTATAAAACAGATAGATAAATTAATTCTGAATCTCCCGTGAACTCCATACGGAGTTTAAGATTTACTAGTCTTCTAATTTCCATGTAGAGACTTCATAAGAACAGTGAAATCTGGAAATTTGTGGCCATATATTTGAAGTATTGAAAGTGGGTAAGGACAGTATCAAATGTGATTCTTGGTACTCTGCTCTCACCTACCCACATCCACACTCAACACTCTCACACACTTATACACACATCGATTTAAACATATTCTCTCTCCCCCCACACACACATATATACACTTTGTAGAGATTTATGATGATTCAGATCAAGTGTGAGGTCATTAGATTCTGTCCCTGGCTTTCCTTACAATTGTCAGTACCAGAGAGAAATCAAATTTCTTACTGTAAATTATATCAGAATTGTCTTTGCCAAGTTACTGGAATTGTGCTTACAGTACATATAATAGATATAATACACTGTTGTTTAGCAAGGCAATCTGCAAACATTCTTGTGTAGCATGGAAATAAAGAGATAGAGTGATAAAAGTTCTGTGAAAGGAAACAGCAAATTAGCAAGTGGTTTAACACCATACTCAGAAAAATGATAATTATAAAACACATCAGATAGCTTAGGAATCAACTGAACTAACTTAGAGGGCGGTGTCTTACTGTACTACATTAACAAGATGCCCGAGGTGGAATAATTTGTAAGAAGTGAGATGCATTCATTTTCTCTTTTTTTCTTTTTGTGGTACTGGGGGTTGAACCCAGGGCCTTGAGCTTGCGTGCTTTGCAAGTACTGGGTCACTGAGCTGCACCCCAGCCCATTTTCTTTTTCTTTTTTGAGACAGGGTCTTGCTAAGTTATGTAAACTGCCTCTGGTCTCAAACTTGTGATCCTCCTGCCTCCACCTCCCGAGTTACTGGGATTACAGGCATGTGCCAGGGAGCCTGGCTTCTTTATGTATTCCTTATAGAGATTAGAAAGTCCCAGATCAAGGCACCAGGAAACTTGGTGTCTGGTGAGGGTCTTTTTGCTGAATCCTCACATGGAGACAGGTGAAAGGGCAAAAGACACTAGGGCATCTCCTTCAGTCTCTTTTACATGAGCGTTTAATCTGGTTCATGAGAACAGAGACTTCATAACTTTATCACCGCTTAGATTTCAACATATGAATTTGGGAGGGACATATACATTCAAACTGTAGCATATGGGCTGTGGTATTTATTGTCTTTACATGTGGAGAAGTTATTTAACTTCAGCAGTGTCGAGTAGTATTTCACTCTGTTGTACAATAAGGTTGCTGTGAGTCAGACCTAACTAGATGGCACCTAACAACAACAACAAAAATAACAAGACTTTATTACCACAGCTTCATAATAAGGTTAATAAAAACAAGTACCTCCATATGGTATTTCTGAAGATTAAATGAAAAGTTTATTAAAAGTCCTCAGTCTGTACACTTTAAAAAAATTGCTTCCCAATAAAAAGTATGTCATCACGAAAAATTGTATATTTTCCACAACAGTGTTCTTCAAATGTCCTTTTCATGGGGATAATACAGAAAATAGTCAAGTATCATATGGAAGACTGGATGAAATGACCTTAAAATCCTTTGTAATTCCACAATTCTATGCCTAAATCATCAGGCATTTGGGACCAGGGGGATCTTCAAACAGATGCCAAATATCCTGCCACTGGGAATAAAGAGGTTAGGAGTGTTGCACAATGGAGCAGAAAGAAAGTCTTCTAACCAAATAAAATCCTCTACTCCAACCAGCTCAATAAATATGAACATATAATTATTTCAATCACAATAATCCAAAATAGATGATATGAGGATTAGTTGATTTTAGTGCTTTAGAGATATTATCCAGGAATTTTCTTACTGCTGCTTCTACATAGAGCATTAGCTCCATCCCAAAGCAGGTTTTCTTTATGTCCCCAAAACAGCTACCAGCAACAATTGGAGAAATAACAATTTCTAGTTCACCTAAGCTCTTTCCCTTAACTGTCATTTCCTTCTGTCCAATTGAACTATCCAAAACTAGAAGGTCACTCATCTTGATAAGGTGCATAGTCACCAGAGTACTTCTAGGCACTGGCTGGCTTACACCATTTCATAGAATCAGCCTTGGTAAAAGCACATGGTGATGACAAGGAGAGGTCATAAACAGCCAAATCATGATTTTAGAATGGAATAAAAAATTAGTGAAGTCAGGCTATGTAACAGGCTTACTGTAGAAAATAACTTTGGAAGTAAGTTTCAATAACAGGTAATCAACGCATACCATAAAATTGTGTGATCTATAGACTAAGAAAAAGGCAAGGAGAGAATTTGCTCAAATTTAGAAGAAGATAAGATCTGGAAGCAGGGGGACATTACCCAAATGCTTAAAGAATTTTCATCAATTCTAATGCTGTTTATATAAGAATGAAAATATATGTAAAACTATAAAGAAACAATTCAAGTTAAATAGTGGCAGGTACATATTAGGCTCTTAATATTTTTCAGAATATATTATGCAATTACAGTAGGAAAAGTTTCTGAATAGTCACTTCATGATAATTCTAAATATTTGCAGATATTATTTCATCAATAGAGACTTTTGATTGAATGGACAAATGAATGAATCATTCTGTTAATGTAAGAACATGTATATAAAAGAAATTCCACAAAATCATATCTCATTCAAATTTTGCCTTTTTAAAAATGATTGGCTTAGAGAAGTTATTAAAGATAAACTAGAAGATGAGTCTGGTTGTGGAGCAGCCAAACAGAAGTCATGGGATTTATGACTCAGTTTGACAGAAACCTTTCAATCACAAATGGCAAGTTAGAGGAATCTGTGGTAATAGAACACTAGGATATTTTACAATAACCCCTATAATATGAAAACTTTCAAATCAGCTTTATTTGGTTAAAACAAAAGAACATAAACACATGATGTAATTTTTTTCATTTAAATATATGAGCATTTTCCTTCTTGGAAAACTCAACAAGACTTTGCTATCAGACCTCCATAGGCGTCAAAGTCTGGGTCTCTATATTCTTGGTTTGGATGGAATCTACTATTAATTATTGTTATTTTATTATTATATTGAATTTGGTAAAAAAAAATGAAAACAACAAATGAAGGCTATATGCATATTATGTACAACCAACATAAATCGACTTTGAAATGCGTATTTTCCATAATCTCCATTTTGCTAGCTCTGGGGTTGTCTTGCCATTTCTTGCCAAATTTTATTTGTTCTCTGTCAATGTCCACTGGCAGTTTGATGAAGTGCTGAATCTCCCGAAACTATGGCATGCTGTGCAACAGCTCCCACAGCAGATTTCGGAGAGATTTTCTTCCTCTGCAGTAATAAGGTTTGTGCTAAAGTTTGTACAGAGGGGCATTAATTAGTTAATATTTCTAAAGCATTTTGAAGATTAAAAGTGCCATATACATACTAAATTTTACTATTAATTTCTATTGCTGTACCGTTCAGAATAAGCACAGAAACACATCAAGAACAGTTAGTATGTTGCTAGGATTGTCAGGTTGCCTGAAAAAGACGAAACATTGCATTTGCTTTCACATTTGACAACATTTAATAAAACTGAGAGATCAATGTTCTGGGGGGAGAAACACAGGCATTTATCACAGCCATAATTTATTTGAATCAAAGATAAAATGATAACAGAGATTTTGCATGTATTGACAACATTATGGATAGTCAGCTGAGAAGTGCACAACAAAATCTCAATCTCCAATTCTAAATTCTTTTACTAGAATGGTAACTTGTATTTCTGTACATTTCTTTCTTTTTTTAATAGGTGAGATTTTACTTCACCAAAGGTTCCAAACAACAACAGACTCGATTCATAAGACTACCTTAAGACCTAGATTAAAATTATCAATTTCTCTTGGCCACACATTAGAATGTAAATCAAAATGTTCATGGATGAATTCAGAATACTCATATTCTCTAGCGGGGATCTAACTGCTTCTGCTGTTGACTTCAGCTTTGGAAACCACCATTAGCCAATTCCTACACTTCCAAAGGAATGTCTTTTTTCTAACAGCCCATATTTCCTCCACTCTTACATAAAAAGTTAGATGTGATTACCTTGTCCCTAAGGTTTAGATTAAATTGGCTCAGATTGTATGAGATCTAAAGTTTTTGGAATGTAATTTTCTTCTCACCTCTGATTGCTTCTAACTCTTGTAAAAAAAACTCTTTCTCTTCTTTAAGCCTTGGCTCACTTCTGTATTCCCATCCTTGTCTGTCAGAAAGGACTGGTGATATCCCACAGGCACTTCCACCTATAGTTTTCAGCAAAACCAACCCTGTGACTACTACAATAGCTCTCGGTCTTGATCTGCTAGTGTACGCTCTTCTTACTTTTAACTATTTTAAATTCAGACAAATATTTAACTGAGGCCTTTGAGAATATTTTGCCTATTCAGTTGAATTTTATGGTCTCACCATGTCTACTTTCACTGTTTGATCTCATTTTCTTTTAAAGTGCTACTTTTCAACTTATCTTTGTTTTATTTATTTTCATCCACCTTTTTATTCTTACCTTTTCAAATGTGAAACAAGAGGTGCTGGCATCAGATGAATAGTCAGAATATGCCAGGTCAGTAAAACTAACTCCAATTGCAGACTAGGCTCCTGGGAGTATAATTGCATCATGTTAATTCCAGAACAACTCAGAGGTAACCTGGAAGAGTTAAAGAGTGGACAAGATCTAGGATAACAATGTCTACATTGGATCCCAGTTTAGTCTCTCGTTAATATGACCTCAAACAAGAAATTGGCTGCTGATTTTGTGGAATGAAGATAATGGTGAGTTCTGCCTACTTTAAGGGATTGTTGTCAGGAGTAGATCAAATTATAGTTCTCATGTGCCTTGAACTGTCAAGTAAACGTTATTCATGTGAGAAAACCTGTAAATTAAAAAGTTATGGTTTCAATATAAATAATCACTGGATATCAATTAATTCTTCCATTTATCTCTACATAACAAAGAGACCAGGGGGAAAGGGTAAAAAAAAAAAATTAAAAAGGCAACATATCAGTCTGAAGAAGAAGAGCTTCATCAGGAGTGAGCTGAGATCATCAGAAAAGAAAGCAGAATAGAAAGATAAAGAAATGAGAGGCATCATTTGGGATTAGATGCACATTAGCCACGATGTTGGATTTTTCAGAAAAGTAAGCCAATACTGTTTTAATATTGATTCTAGTTATACAATTTATCACTCATAATACAAAGAATCATACTGATAAAGTGCCTCTGTCAATTATGTGTATTATGATACCTTGCTGGGATCTAGAATTTAGAAAGATGGATCCAAATGACTTGAGGATTGTCTTGGCTGAAAGCATATTCAACAAGTTCAAATATGTTCACATATTTCAACTTAGAATGGAAGAATGAGGATCTCTCTGCAGGAGATTATACTTTGGAATACTACAGACCTGGGTCCTTCAACAAAATATCCTTTATGATAGAAATGTGTGTCTGAGATAAAGCTATTCCATTGTTGACCATTGCCAAACACCTACCCTATTTTTTACTTGTCTTTTGTGGACAATTTTGACCATACTGAGAAGATATTTGAGAACAATGAAAGCCTTTGTCAGCAGTATTGATCTACAGTTAGGCTTTGATTCTATAGAGAGGAATCACTAAAGGCCAAGCTATGTGATCTCAGCATATATCTCAGGCTGTGAAGTTTCCTTCAAAGTCTGAAGCACAATACCACTGTGAGAATCCAAGCAGGTAGGCACGGACTCTCAACATTAAATTCTAGTCAAGATCCGAGACTTATGTCCTAGCTCTACTTCTTTTTAATTTATTTCAAAATAATTTGATATAGCTTTCAAATGACCTGAAAGAATACCCTCCTGCCACAGGAAATAAGAAGACAAGCACCTACTTCTGTGCTGATGACAGAGATTTCTCATTAGTTTCCAGGATCTGCCTTAATAAGCAACTAGGCCTGCTGGCTAAATACTGTCAGTTTAAGATCTATTGTCCCAAAACCAAAATTATTTTAGACAGATACTCCAACAGAAAGATAGAAAATCAGAGTGAAGTCCATCCAACAGGATTATTAATTTAGTTATCTGGGCTGGTATAGGGTGGTACAACTTGCAGTTTAACAACCCAAGAAACCCATAGCATTAATTTATTACATACATTTTATTGAATATATAAATTTAAAGTGCCAGATTATATGCTGTGCTGCTTAGCAATCAACATTCATTTCCTTAAGTAGCTTATATTTTAAGGTAGAACATCAGAATTATATAAATTCTATAGAAGTCATAGTATGACATAGAGACAAGGCAAGAAAAAGGTCAAACTATTAAACACATGCTTTGATCAATGTGTACCAATAAATGTGCTTAGCTTATTAGAGTAGAGGTATCCTGAACAAGTATGGACTGGATCATTTATTTTAGCAATTTTTGACATTTCTTATCCCAAGTACCCTCAGGTATTTTGGAAATTATTTTCATTATTTTGAAGAATGGTTGGAATTTGTATTTCTGTTTAATGGTTTAACTTGTATAATGCGACTACTCTTTGCGCAACTTGTATTTTATTCAGTAAAAACTGGATGAAAAAAAGAACTTGTTACAAATAAGAGAAAAGGGGGAACAAATGCAGCTCACCCATAAACAGAGAAAATTCAGCCAACAGGTTGAGATCAGAGTCAAATGGGAAGGTGGTGTTTGATGGAATCTATGTGCCTTTGGCCTGCAGCCTTAGCCCTATGGCATCCGATCCCATCAGATCTCGGAAGCTAAGCAGGGTCAGGCCTGGTTAGTATTTGGATGGGAGACCACCTGGGAACACCAGATGCTGTAGGCTTGGGAGACAGACCTGGCAACCCATTCCCAAAATCAATCTGCCATTAAAAACCCTATGAATAGCAGAGAAGCACTGACAAGTGTTTCACCTGTTGTACTCAGGGTCACTAGGAGTTGGATACCGATTCCATGGCACCTAACAACAACAACAACGTGCCTTTGAGCAAGTGGAGAGTATGGGGTTCAACAACAATACTGAGATAAATTCATAGATGGCTGAACAAAGAGTTGACTCACAAGCTGGGGATATAGAGCAATCGAAAATCACTTGCCTACCATGCAAAAGCCTCTGGGTTCAATCCCCAGCAACATTCCCCTACACACACACACACACAAAACAAAACAAAACAAAACAAAAGGAAGGAAAGAGTTGACTTGTGGCTTATGTTCAGTCTGGCAACCAGATTCAAAGGGTGTATCTTAGAAGGTGTCTTTAATGTTGTCCTGTACAATCTTTGGAATCAAAAATCAGATGAAGCCACAGAATTTACGTCTAGCATTTTGTCAGTATGCAATAATCTAAAAAGTATGGCTAAATTTTTGGACTTTCCTGTAAATTTCATGTATTCTTGTTTTGTTCAGCAAGGGAGAATCTGAAATTGATTGCATTTTGGGTAGAAATGTAAAAGGTTTAGGTAAAAATGATAGCAATATAAGCCAGGGGCACACTATTATTCCAAAACTGGAAACAAAGAAGTATTGTGATCCTTCTATAATTGTTGGTTCATGGAAGTTAAGCCAGCCAGTGTGGTGGAGTGGTGATGGGTCCCCCAAATCACCTATCAAATACTGACTAATGTGGAATATTTCATCTTGAGATGTTGCTGCTGTTGTTGTTAGGTGCCGACGAGTTGTGTCAGACTCATAGCAACCACTACAGGGTTTTCAATGGCTGATTGTTTTTCAGGATTGCCTCAGGAGTGGATTGCCACATCCTTCTCCCATTTTTCTGGTGCTGGGAATCAAATTCAGGACCTCAAAGACAGCAGAGTGGCATTCTACCAACTGAGCTAAATCCCAGCCCCTATCTTGAGATAGAGTGTTTTAAATCTTCAAACACTCGAACGCATATTGTGGGAAATTTCAGATATTCTGAAAATGTTGTTATTGTTAGGTGCCATTGAGTCGGTATCTGATTCATAGTGACCCTCATAGGGTTTTCAATGGCTGACAGTTTCGGGATTGCCTTGGGAGTGGATTGCCAGGCCCTTCTCCCATTTTTTGTGGTGCTAGGAATTGAAGTCGGGACCTCAGAGACTGCAGCACAGCGCTCTACCAACTGAGCTAAATCCCAGCCCCCATTCTGAAAATATCCAGGGTCAAATCTCAGATTAGTGAGTAAAAGTTACAGAGACAGAGTTCATGTGTATTAAAGGAGGTCATTTAAAATGATGTGGAATGAATTTCCTTAAAAGAAGTGAGCACTAGGAAACAATAAATTGTTAAATGACCATTGATGAGGGAATTTTAGAAAATTTTTTAATGGTGAAAGAAATAAGAAAATGTGATACTAATTTAGTATTTGCATCTAATCCCTGGAAAAGATCTGGATGTACTAGCAACACGAAGTCTTAAAAGAGTTTGTAGCAGTTGATAGAACTACCTGTGCAATCAAAAATAAGGCAAACAAAAACAGAAAACAAAACTGGATTCAGATGTGTTCTATAATTGGAATAATAGTTTTTTATAATTAGAGAGGAGATTGAGAGAACACTTTTTATCCTAAGTGATAAGAAAATCTGGGGTACAATAGGTTATTTGTTTACTTGTTTGCTTCAGCATAGAGTTATTGAACCCAGGGCCTCACAGATACTTCACAAGTGCTCTACCACCAAGATGTATCCCCATCTTCTTTTTTATTTTTTATTTTAAGATGGGGTCTTGCTAAATTGCACACTGTCTCTGCTCTTGAACTCGCCTCAGCCTCCCCAGTAGCTGGGATTACAAGTGTGTACCATGGTGCCTGGCTACAATAGCTTTTTACTCCAACAAGACCCTTTGGTATTAGCTCTAACTAAAAACTATGTTGACAATGTAGAGATCCAACAAATCATTATACATGAAACAATCCATGTCCTTGGCTGCTTGGTTTTTGTTTTTGTTTTTGTTTTCCTACTTCTAGAACTATCTGCTTAAAAGAAAGGTTTCAGGATCCTTGATGACTTATTAGTCTGTATATGTGTGTGTGTGTGTGTGTGTGTGTGTGTGTGTGTGTGTGTGTGTGTGTGTGTGT
>VMDO01013369.1:0-58549 GCA_007922755.1 Pedetes capensis
CATCATGTTTGGAAGAGTGGCAGGTCAACGGAAAAGAGGAAAACCCTCCACCAGATGGATTAACACAGTGTCTGCAACAATGGGCTTAAACATAAATAAGATGGTTTGCCTGGCACAGAATCGGGAAGTGTTTCGATCTGCTGTACATAGGGTCGCTATGAGTCGGACTCGACTCGACGGCACCTAACAACAACAACAAAATTTGCATTCCACCAACAGTGCAGAAGTGTTCTCTTTTCTCAATATTGTTGCCAAAACTTTTTATCTTTAATGCTTTTGATCATAGTCATTCTTACAAGAGTCAGTAATATCTCATTGAGGTTTCCACTTGCATCTCCCTGATAATTAGTGATCTTGAGCATTTTCTCACAGAACTTTTGGCCAGCAATGTCTTCTTTTAAGAAATAATTATTAAAGTCTACAATCCATTTTTAAAATCAGTTTATTTTTTACTATTGAATTTTTGGAGTTTCTTATGTATTCTGGATTTCAACCCTTTGTCAGATGTATAGCTTGTAAATATTTTCTCCAACTCTGTATGTTGTCTCTTACTTTGTTGATTGCTTCCTTGGCTGTGAAGAAACTTTATAGTTTTATGTAATCCCCTTTTTCAGTTTTTGTTTTTGTTTCTTGTACCTTTGGGATTTTGTCCAATATGTCCCTGGCCATTCCAAAGTCCTTAAATGTCTCCCCTATGTTTTCTTCTAGTAGTTTCATAGTTTCAGGTCTTACTTCCAAGTCTTTAATCCATTTTGAGTTGATTTTTACAACTGGTGGGAGATACGGGTCCAGTTTTACTCTTTTTGCATGTAGATATCCAATTTTCCCAGCATGGTTTATTGAAAATAAAGTCCCTTCTCCAATGCATGTTCTCAGTTCCTTTGCCAAGACCTAGCTTGCCATAGATGAGTGGGTTTACTTCTGGACTCTCTATTCCATCAGGCTCTGTGTCCTTCTTCATACCAATATGATACTGTTTTGATTGCTTTAGCTTTGTAATATATTTGAAGTCACATAGAATAATGCTTCCTGCTTTGTTCTTTTTTGCTTAAGATGATTTTAGCTTTTGGGGTTTTTTTGTGGTTCCATGTAAATTTTATAATTGTTCTAGTTCTGTGAAGAATGGTACTGGTATTTTGATAGAGTTAAAATTGATTCTGTGGAGCACTTTAGATAGTATGGATATTTTAATAATATCTATTCTTTCAATTCATGCACATAGGATGTCTTTCTATGTGTAATAATCATTATATATTTATTCAATGACCATAGGAGGGTTTCCATTTCTAATGATTGCCAGAATGCAAAAGAACTGATTTCCAATATTTGAAGAGATAGATATGTTCAACCTGACTTAAACATTACTATATACATATATATAGAAAAATTATGAGTAGACAGTTAATATGCATAATTTTTATCAGTTAAAAATAAATTTCAGAAAAAAAATCAATTTCCAGACTGAGCATTTGACTTATTCCCTGTTCAGCAAACATAATGAGTTTGACATATCCTCTCTGATTTTTTGCAAAGTAAAGTCTATCAACCTCTCATTTAAACAAGAAGGTCCATTACCTTCTAGCCAGGGCAATTAATTTCTTCCTGTCTAAGTTTCCTCATTAATAAATTGGAAATGAGGTATAATACATAATTTACTGCATTTTTTTAAATAATGAGTTGCTACTACATGTGCAGAGCTTATCATATTGCCTAGCACAAAGTTAAGTCCTTAATAAACATCTATTACTATGGTCACAATGAAAGTAATATCTGTTACAAATGGAATAATCTATATAGGTGATGAAGATAAGATTTTAGCTAAGCTTAGAAAATTACTACAGTTTTATGAACACTTGCTACTCAAAGTATAGTCCTCAGACAAATAATGAGAACCTGGGAGCTTATTAAAAAGCAAAACTTTTTCATTCACCCAAAATCTTTCAGTGAATTATAACAAGTCCTCCTAATGACTTGCATACATATTTCCCTTCATTGATAAATGTTGGTGGAGTACTGAGTAATAATATAGCATTTGCTTTTTCTATTGTGCAACTATTACATCACTTTTGGCTATACTTTCATCAACTTACAAAGTCTATGGAAACTTTTTATTAATATGTAGTAAAATTCTTATGCATTTATGGGTTATATTCCCCTATTTTTCCCAGTATTCATGAAGTTGCATTATTTACAATGAGATTATCCTCTCTGCCTTTATCCCTTTACCTTGTTTCCCCTCCGCTTCCCACCTTCCACAACCTTCACTTCCCTTTGTAGTCTCCTTTCCTTCTTTCTACTCTGCTCATATTTTCCCTTCTTAGCTAAGTTTAATTGTTCATTTTTATATGTCTGCTTATGTAGTTTTTTTCTTCCTTTAAGTAAGATTCAGCTCCTACATTTGAATGAGAACATATTAATATTTGAGGAATTTTATTCTAAACCACTCTTTTTTTAAAATCACAACTGCAAATATCAGGGGTGTGACATTAACTCCCAGAGTGGAGTCAAGAAGAATTTAGAGGCTGACTAGCTGATAAGATGACAGATAAGTCTATACCTTATAACTCTAATGACCCAAACTCATTTGGATTGAGTTTATAGTCTTTTTATAAGTGGAAATCTTAAAGTGGCCCAGGGCTTGTATTGGACAGCTCAAGAAAGTATAATATCAAAGAAAGAGACAGCTTAGATAAAAAGTGGATGGATTTTAGGCAGTGGTGGAAATCTTCAAATGCCTGCAGGCACTGCAAACTCAAAAGAAAAGTTGGTGAGAATTAGGGAATAAGTCTACAATTTAACTAAGCCAAACCTTTTGTTTGATATGCCACCTTGGCATAAAGGCAGACATCAGGCTTGTGTGGTTATGTTCATTTGTGTACATGTATGCATGTGAGTATTGACACACAAGTCCCATTGCAATTACACAGTGCATTTTGATTACATTCATTTTCATTAAAACCCTATAGTGTTTTCCAAGGGAAGATTGTCATTTTGTGCCATCAAGAGCCAGCCATAATACCACCTACTGAAAAATGTCTACAGGATTTCAGTTACTCTTCTCTTTATTATAGAAAATAGATTTGGATCAGATTAACAAGTCTCTTCACATTGATGTTCAAATAGAGACACATCAAGGTCTCAAGGACTCTAACCTTTACCAGGAGATTCTCTTACTTACAGCCCCCCACATCCTCCTTCTTCAAGGTTTCCATTGCTCCAACATTAATCAATTAACACAAACATATTTTAAGGAGTGTTCTTTTTATTTTCTAAATTTTTATATTTTTATATTTAATTATAATAGCTTTATTCTGTTATTTTGTGCTTGAAAAGAAAATAATCAAAATTGAGAATGTGAAATTATTTTTATTATGTCTATTTACATAGTATCTCAATGATTCTTTTTTTAATTTTTTACCTTAATTATAGTTTATAATTATATTCAGTTATCTTATATCTGTTTCATGATTTCTCAACAAAGAACTATGATACATACAAGAACAACAGTGACAGAATTCACTTTATAATTGGGAAAAGTTTGAGCATCAGTTCCCTCACTTGCCCCTAAGCACCTCAGAACAACAGTCACACATTTTCCCCCATAACAAATTGGGGAACCACACACGTCCCCCTTCACAGCTGAAGCTCATTCACTCACTACCTGGGAATGTTACTTGCTAAGAGCTTATACATTGCTATCTGAGAATTCCCTAGCCAAAGAGAGCTGTATCATCCTAAATTAAGCACGCTTCTAATGCAATGACTGCACTCAAAGACTGACTGATGCTGGGTTTAAAGGTCTGTCTGTCTTTCCCAATTCAGGACAAGTATATAGCACCATCTCAACTTCCGAGTTCCTCATAGTATCAGCTAAGAATTCTGATGAAATGGCATTATAATTCACCTTCTCCCTCTGCATAGTTCTGCTTCCTTCACACCTGTTGGGATGTGCTTCTGAGCTTACTCCCTGATAAACTCTGCATTGAAAGATTTCAGGGTCTGTTTCTGGGGAGCCCACCTTAAGATAACTGATAGCAGTAATGGCCCCAGAAAGTAGACTCTCAATTGTGATGACATGCTGGAAGGCTGGAAATGAGGACCCAGAAGACCTTGTCTAGGTTGTCCTTTGGAGAACAGTCATTACCATGCTGGGCTATATTCTTGTCTTTTCTTCTTCTTACTAGGAAAAGTTCACTAAATGTTAATGAATGCTGGTTATGTATCTTTATTCTGAGTTGATTCTAGATCTGATCATAGAGTTTCAGTAGAAGGATTTTGTAGGCAGCCTCCATATTGCCCCTATTTCCTGGTATTCATGCCCTTATATTATTTCTTCTGCTTAAGTACTTAGTGGCAGGCAGGACTTAGTGGCTTGTTTCTGACAAATAGAACATGGTAAAACTATTGAGATATCACTTCTGAGATGAGGCTACAAAAATATTTCTGTTTTTCTCATTCTTTCTTAACTTCTCCTTCTCACTGTGCAGAGGCTGGAAAGTCTAAGATAAAAGTGCCAATTGGGTGAGTGTGTGCTGGTCTCTGCTTCCAAGATCACAGCTTGAGTTCTGTGTCATCATAGGGTGGAAGGGATACAAAAGCAAAAATGGCCTAACTAGCTCCTTCATGCCCTTTTACATGGGAATTAATCCATTCATGAAGGCAGAGTGTTCATAACCTAATCACCTCCTTAAGGCTCTACCTCTAAATCTTATATCAAGGATTAGGTTTCTACTTGAATTTTGGTGAGAATACAAACATTCAAATCATAGCAGATGTCATACCAGAAAGAGACAAAGGTTTTGACAACCAGTCCCTACCTTCACAGTCCTCCACCTCTGTGACCTTCTCCAGACCTTCAGCTTGAAAGGCTGACAGGGCCCAGTTTCATAACTCTCAGACCTCATGGAAGGATATCAGAGCACATGGAGCAAAAGTCAAGAGGATAGACACAAAGGGAATGTTTGTAATGTAGAAATAGAATTCTGAAAGATCCAAGCAAGTCCTATCCTGAGGCATGATTTACTGAAAGTGATTGGGAAAGGGTCCAAAGCTCATTCCTGTTCTACACATGACTCTTTTCACATCTGAAAAGACACTTGGTGAAGAAAGGGTTCAAGTGAATAGGCAGAATGTAGGTCATACCAAAAACACAAATCTACAAGGTGTGTGTGTATATGGAGGGTTTACAGAAGGAAAGTTATTCAAACATCAGAAGCCATACCCTAACCACAGAGTTTCTCCCTCACTCAGCCTTATGGGATGTTTCATATCACAGAGGGAAAAACAACTAAGGCCTGGTTCACAAGTAGGTTAGCAGAATATATTGGGGGACCATAGCTGCATTAAAGTTTCAATCATGATGTCCATAAGCGATGGAAATAAATCTGGCAATACATTCAGTGACCAATATTTTATGAAGGAAGAGGTATCCTGAGGCTCAAATATACACTTATCCCAAATGAATGGTCTCTTTTATCCTATATTGTGTCAGTAACTGAAACTATCTTTTCTGATTGTACCTCAGTGGTTTGTCTTTTCGGAATCTTTAATGCCTCTGAAATTCTAAACTGTTACTGGCCATTGCAATCCTTTACCTTTGAAACACCAAGTGACAGCTTTCATGTGGGACCATAGACCCACAAGTTCCTTTTCGTATTCTATATGCAACCTACACATTTCTTAATTTCAAGAATCTGTCTCAGAACTTGTTTTATGATAGAGTTTTCTTCTCTTACGTTTATTGGCCATTTGTATTTCTTCATTAGAGAAATATGTGTTCAGTTCCATTGCCCACTTATTTATTGGGTTATTTGTTACTTTGGAATTTAATTTCTTGAGTTTTTTATATATCCTAGATATTAATCCTCTATCAGATGTATAGGAGCTTGGCTCTTCTTTGTTGGAAGTTTCATTTTTACTGCTTTAATTTTATTGCTTGTTATTATTGTTGTTGTTAGGTGCCCTCCAGTCAGGTCTGATTCATACTGACTGTACGTACATGTTGTTGTTATTGTTAGGTGCCATCGAGTCATATCTGACTCATAGAGATCCTATGTACAGCAGATCAAAACACTTCCCAATTCTGTGCCAGGGACATAACCTTATTTATGTTTAAGCCCATTGTTGCAGACACTGTGTCAATCCATCTGGTGGAGGGTTTTCCTTTTTTTCATTGACCTGCCACTCTCCCAAACATGATGTCTTTCTCCAGGGATTGATCTCTCCTGACTACATGTCTGAAATATGTAAGACACGGTCTGACTGTTTTTGCTTCCAAGAAGCACTCTGGTTGCACTTCTTCTAGTACAGACCAGTTGGTTCTTTTGGAAGTCCATGATATATTCAATAGACATCTCCAGCACCACAATTCAAAAGCATCAATTCTTTTCCTGTCTCCCTTGTTCATTGCCCAGCTTTCACAACCATATTATGCAACTGAAAATACTATTTAATTTACTTATATCCTCTGGATTTCATTTTGGTAGATCATAAGTGTTGAGGAATTTATTTCTCCTGTATTTTCATTTTTGGGGGGTATACAATTTTTCAAAGTAGTCTCTGATGATCTTCTGTATTTCATCAGTATCTGTTGTTATGTCCTTTTTTCATCTCTAATTTTAATAATTTTGGTCTTCACTCTCTTGTTTTGGTTAGTTTGGCTAAGGGTTTGTCAATATTGTTAATCTTTCAAAGAATTCACCCATGGTTTCATTGATTCTCTGGTTTTTGTTTTGTATTATCTTGTTTGTTTTAGTTTCTGTTTTACTGATTTCGCCTTGATCTTAATTATTTCTTTTTGTGTGCTCATTTGGGGGTTGGCTTATTTTTCTAATGCCTTAGGTGTATCATTAAATTATTTATTTATGCTTTTCCTAACTTTTTTATATAGCCATTCATAGGTATGAATTTCCAACATAGAACTGCCATTGCTATATCCCTAAGGTTTTGGTAGGTTGGGTTTTCATTACCATTTGATTGTAGGAACTTTGTAATTTCCATTATGATTTCTTTAATGGTTCCACTGATTGTTCAAAAGTGTGTTATTTAATTTCCATCTATTTGTAACATCCTTATATTTTTCCTTGCTATTATTTTCTAATTTCATTTCATTATGATCTGATAAGGTACAGGAATTATTTCAATTTTTTGTATTTGTTGAGGAAAGTTTTGTGAACCAAAATGTGGTCTACTTTAGAAAATGTTCCATGTGGTGCTGAAAAGAATATGTATTCAGCATCTGCTGGATGGAATAAAAAGACTAACTAGTCTGTGCTGTTATCTAAGTCCAAAGTTTCTTTATGGACTTTTTGCTTTGATGATCTGTCTATTGAAGACAATTGTGTATTGAGGTCTCTCATTATTGTGCCTGAACCTATGTTTTTCTCTATGCCTGGTAATGTTTGTTTTATGAAGTTAGGTGCATCAATAGTTGATACATAAATACTATTATTATGCCCTTTTGGTTGTTCCCTTTATCAATATGTATTAGTCTACATTGTCCCTTTTCACTAATTTAGCATTGAAGTCAAGTTTGTCAGATTTTAGTATAGCTACCTACCATTGAGCTTGTTTTGTTTTGGTTTGGTTTTTGGCTTTCATGTGCTTGCTATATCATTTTCCAACCTTCTCTTTTCAGTCTATGTCCTTCCTTGCAAATAAGATGGGTCTCTTAGATGCAATAAATAGAATGATTTTCTTTTTTTATCCAATAAACCAATTGACATCTTTTAAATGATGAGTTGGGACTATTTACATTTAAGGTAATTTTTGAGAGGAGTTTGATGTTTTGTATAATTTTGGGGTTTTTTTTACTAGATTTGGGTGTTGCATATTTACTTTGTCCCTTGTACATATTAGAATTTTGCTGGTTTTTAAGCTGTATATCCTTGTTTCTTTATTGGCTTTGATTTGTTCATGAATTCGCTCATGGATTTTATTCATTCCTGTGGTCTTGCATTTGAGTTTGTCTTTCTTCTTCTGTATGTAGAATTTCCTTGAGCATACTCTGCAATGCTTTTTTGGTGTTCATCAATTGCTTAAGTTGGTGTTTATCCTGAAAAGTCGTTACTTCTCTATTTTAAAGGATAGTGGATATAGTATTCTTATTTGGCAATTATTTGCTTTCAGGACTTGAAATATATCAGTCCATGCTTTCCTTGCTTTTAGAGTTATTGTTGAGAGATCTGATGTTATTCTAATGAGTTTGCATTTGCAAGAAACCTGATATTTTTCTCTTGAAGACTTTAAAATTGTTTCTTTTCTTTATAGTTGCAGCATTCCTACTATAATGTGATGTGGAGAGCATCTGTTCTGGTCTAATCTATTTGGAGTTCTGAATGCCTCTGTTGTTTGGGTATGTATTTCTTCCCCTAGATTGAGGTAGTCTTCAGCTATTATTTCATTCAATAAATTTTCTCTGCCTCTAATTTTAATTTCAGCTACTTCTTTTACCCTCTGTATTCTTAGATTATATCCCTTCATTTGTCTAATACCTCCTAAAAGTTATGGCCATATTCTTTCATTTTTTCCCCTTATTATCTAAGTAAATAAATTCTTCAACCTTGTCTTCTGTCTCTGATATTCTGTCCTATGCCTGATCCAGTCTATTTGTGTTGCTTTCTACTGTAACTTTCACTTCACTGATTGTGTTTTTCAATTCCGGCATTTGTTTGGTTTTCTTTCAAAAATCTTGATTTATTGGCTAAATTTTTCTTCCGATTTTATATATATATATATATATATATATATATATATATGTCAAGTATCCCAATTTTGTTCATCTGCTTAGTTTTGTGTTTCCTTTGAGGTCATTTATCATTTTTAAAAGTAGATTTAAATTGTATGGCATTTTAAACATTTTGATGTCTTTGGTTTCAGTTATTGAAGGGTTGTGGTTATTAGGAGGATTCTCTTCATCTTGCTTTTTCATATTTCTTATGGTTCTAGATCTGGTTTTGGACATTTCTTAGTATGGTTACCTCATCCTTATTTGAGAGTATTCTTGGTGAAAGACCTTCTTTAAAGTTTCTTGATCTCCAGTTTCACCCATAGTAGATAAAACAATCTGATGCTATAGTAATAACTTCAACCAGAGTCACCTTAAACCTACTTTGGGACCAGGCATTACATAAGAGAATTGCCTATAGAAAGGAGTTGGTGGGGATAATGATGAGTAAGTTTAAGGAGTATATATTAATTGTAGAAATAAATATTGATATTAGACGGGTAGAAGTCAGGGGGAGAGTTGGGAAGGAGGAAGAGAGATAAAAGTAAGCAAGAAGAGGGAGAAGGTAGAAGCATGTTGGATAGTGAGAAAGAAAAGAAAAGGCAAAAATAAATCTGCTTCTATACTGTATAAAATGTGTTTAAGTTTATATGCAAAGTATAGAAATTAGCTTCAATATGAACATGTAGGTTCTCTTTTCGCTCTTTACCTTTTTCCCTTTTTTTTTTTTTTTTTTTACTCAATAGATTTGGAAAATATTGAAAGTATTGCTATGAAATAAGCAGGAAGAAAGAACTAAATAGGAAAACAGTTGGGAATTTGATAGGTGAAAAGAGTTGAGGTGAATAAAATTTGAAGAGAGGGAAAGAATAATAACAAAACAAACAAAAAATAAAAGCAAACTACAGCAAACATAAACAAAGCAAGCAAACCAACATATAAAATGAAAAAAAGACAACCAGAAAGGATAAAAAATAAGAAAAGAAAATACACAAATAAAAACAAAACCAACACACAGCACCATTTGTAGCCATCTATTCTAGGTATCTGGGAATCTTTCAGCCAGGACTTACTTAGGAAGTCCTGCCTACTCACTGACTGCCTTCCGATGAAATTCACAGAAACTGAGAACACCACTGCTAAGATCAGTCTT
The DNA here is from genome assembly GCA_007922755.1 of Pedetes capensis. Lineage (NCBI taxonomy): Eukaryota > Metazoa > Chordata > Mammalia > Rodentia > Pedetidae > Pedetes > Pedetes capensis. The sequence goes on from VMDO01013369.1 coordinate 9,879, forward strand.
ACAAACTGCAGGTGGAGCCTTTCCTTAGCCTGGTGCAAATACTCCTTTGCCTGATTTCTACCTTTGTGGCCACATGTGCAAGGAAAGTCCAATTCACAATGAACAAACATGGTTAATCAGTTTTGCTGCCTATTCCTTCCTGGGTGGTGCAGAGATCACACATTACCCACATCCCAGCAGCTGGCACCATTTACGCTTGGCTGCTGTGAATTCTGCCACTCTGGAGCAGGTTTCAAATGCTGCATCTGCCATAAGCAGGCAGGCAGTCCATTACGATTGTTTTCCCCATCTCAGACGCCAGCACAGGGCCAAACATTCAGGGAGCACTGAAGGAACTTTCCAGCTCAGCAGAGTACATTCATCATCATGTATCCAGTTCAAGTGTTTGGAAACTGCTGCTCTCCAAAAGCTGGCTTTTTAACAGGCATCAATTTCATCATCCTTCCACAGGGCATTGATGGAACTTAGAAACCAACAAACTCCACTGAACAAAAGTTGTTCTCCCCTAACCTCAATGTCTTTCAAATGCTTGAATAATAACACCTGCATGGTGTCTACCAGGACATTTTTAGTTCTCCATCAGTGAAATCATTAGCCATTGAGCCATCACATAAGGGCTTATCTGTACTCCATATACTACCTAGAATGGTGTCTTCATCCCCAAGGCTGGTAGGACCAAGTTCCAAATCCCTCTTTGTTTACTCTGACCACTCTTGGGTCCTTTAAGAAGCAGACACCGAAGTGGAATTAGATGTGTGAGATAATTGGTGGAGGATATGTTTGAAGTGGAGCTAGAGGAGCCTGGGAGAGCCATTGGGAAAATCCCAGTCTGCTGTTTATAAGGGATTTAGGGAGGATAATAAGAAAAGAAGATCTTAGGTGCATTTCTAAAAGTTTTAGCCAGGCCAGTGGGGGTCTTGGAGCCATAGTCCCCTGTCAGAGGTACTCTGCCTCACAGAAATTGACCTGCCTATATACCTAGGATAGTGGGTAATTAGCAAGGAATAGCTTCCAGAAAGTGTGGCCTTGGTGATAGACTTTAGATGGCAGCAGCTAAGACTTTCAATTAACTATGTGCCCTTCCATAGAAGATCTTGGAGGAAACTTGAAAGGTTACAATAATAATCTCTTGTATGTTTTACAAGTCTTTTACCTTTCATCCTTAGGTGGCCAAGTTAATGGCTCTTGGTTGCATGAAGGTTTCGTGACTTTTATACTTAAATACATAAACTAGAACTGGAACAAAAGAATATTCCATAAGCAATTTGATAGACTGCACAATCTTTAGAAAATGCAGACAAGATTTATTCTTGTGCTGGGCTTAATTCCAAAGAAATAAGTCCACAAAATGGGTCTTAATTTATGCCTAACTCTTTCCAACATAAACTCTCTCAAAATCTAAATGTCTATGCTGAAGGAAAGTAGCAAACTTTCTAATCATCAGGAGTTATCACGTGATGAATATATATATATTTTTTTAATCACTTTGAGAAATTCTAGGTCCTTAAATATTGCCCTCTCACTCCTAATCCCCCGAGATGGCTTAAGAGCTGGTGAGCATGTTAGGCATTAACTTCAAATGCTTTCCTCTAGTCCCTGAATATGGTGGGGATGGTAAAGCAGAAGACTTAGCTTATGATTGCTTTTTTGTTCATAGGTAGAACCCTTGACTCCAAGCTCAGAGACCAAAGTTTAAGGAAATAGCACTACAATGGAGTGATGTGACAAAGGTTAGAGTGTGCTGGGCACCACAATACATGCCTGTAATCCCAGTAACTTGGGAGGCTGAAGCAGTAGGATTGTGAGTTCAAGGCCAGAGGAAGCCTGTATAACTTAGCGAGACCCAGTCTCAAAATTTTATAAAAGGGTGGATGACTAGGGAGGCAGCTCCATGGTAGAGCACTTGCCTAGTATGTGTGAGGCCCGAGGTTCAACTCCACAGTACCACAAGAAACAAAAGAATTAGAGATGGCAAGAAGAGGAAATATGCATATAATTATCACATATCCCAAGTTACCCAAGAGTGAGACATTTTCCATCTAACTAGCCATGGCAAATCTAGAAGTCAGTTTTTTCTGAGCACCATGTAGTATCATATACTCTGCCCTGTCCTCTTGTCTGCTTCCCTTTATACTGTCTCCTATGTTGGTTATATGTACCTAACTCCTAGTATAATCAACATTTTCTTTGTTTGTTTATGGAGTTATAGAATTAGTAATCATAGATTGAATCTAGGTTTACCCTTTAGTAGCCCTCCAGGAAGACAGCACTGTAAAGGAAGCTGGTTTGTTGGCCTGTACACTCCAGACTGGGGATATTAAATACAGCTAATGACCATTATGTTGGAAATGTCAAGTGCACAATAACTCAAATCTCAGGGGAGAAGCCTTTCAGCTATTTCACAGTTAAGAAAAATGAGTATCAGAGAGGCTAGGAACCTTAGAGTTATTATAGTAATCTGGGTTTAATTCTCAGGTTCACTTTTCATAAACTTAGTATCCTTGGCAATTCTATCACTTCTAAGAACCTCAATTTCTTTATAGGTAGAGCGGAGATAGGAATACCTACTTTACAGTGTGGTAGTGAATTATGTCAGTAACTTTAATCTGTAGTCACTAAGTGCTTCGTGCATATTAAACATTTTCTAAATATTGAGATAACATAATCTAGAGGGATAAAAAGTAAAATTACATAACTTGTACCTTTATTATATAATGATCAATTTCTATGAGCACATACATTAGGAATAGGAATATCACAGATGTATCAAGGGTATAGGGAGAGTTTCTGGGAAAAGATAAGATTCTCCCCTCCTTGGAGCCCTTACATGTTTCAGGCCAGGAAAGAAAAATACAAGGGCAACATTAAGAAGTCTCTTCTTCATTTTCTGTCATTGAGCCAATAACTTTGGTCAGACTACATTCTCTTTCATAACTGGTACCTTCATGCCTTTTGGACATACAGGTCAGTCTTTTAGAACTCTACATGTTTCTTAGCATAAGCAGTTTTACTATTTCATTGCTAATTGTTCACTCAAGACGCCTTTCTTGTATTGAAGGTGACTTTGAAATGATCCTGTTTTTAAGACTTACTTACTGAAGGATGTACATAAAAAAGTATCAGTAAATAATACCACAGTGTATTTTAATCTTCGACTGAAATACTGAGCTTGGAAGCTTAAATAAATTTGTACAAGTAAGGGTGTTTTATCCTTGTACATAAAATGTGAGCAGTAATACCTCAGAATATGTCAAGATATTTGTAAGAACTACATGAAAAAAGTACTGAATAAACACTTGTTGCTACTTGTCATTGATGCCATTGTCATTCTTTGTTGCTTCTTTGCAGCTCAAATATCTTTCTGTAATTAGACAGATATTTTCTACCTTTAGAACTTTAGAGTTGTAGCTGTATGCACCTGTAATCCTTGTACTCAGGAGGATAGTTTGAGGCAAGCTTGGGCTACATAGCAAGTTCAAAGACAGTGTGGGGTATATCACAAGACCCTGTCTCCACATAAACAAAAACAAAAACAGTTATATACTCTTCCTTAATATTCCTTTGAAACTATAAAATTTAGGCTTAAAATCTCAGGTTGTTAAGGTCCCCAAATGGGAAGAAGACATCCATAATCAAATGCCTTCTCCATGAGCTTATTTGAGAGAGAAAAAGGAAGCAGCAGTCACCCAATCTTAGTTCCTATCTTCAGGATTTGGAGAAGCCTCTCTCGAATCTGTTTGGTACGTACAGCATAGACAATAGGATTGAGAATGGGAGGAATGAGGAGATAGAATTTGGCCAAAAGGGTGTGAATTGAAGAAGGAACATGGTGACCAAACCGGTGAATGAGGGAAGAAACAGCAATGGGAACATAGAAGATCAGGATGGCACAGATGTGAGAACCACAAGTCCCCAGGGTTTTAAGCCTGGCCTCAGGGGTAGCCAGCCCCATCACAGCCCTGAAAATCATCACGTAGGAGGCAGCAATACCCATTGAGTCCAGGATCAACACCAGAAAGCCAATGCTCAGCCCATAGACATTGTTGACTCTGCTGTCACCACACGTCAAGGTGACTACAGCCATATGCTCACAGTAGGAATGGGAGATGATATGGGTTTTATAAAGGGGAAGCCGCAGGCGGATCATCAGAGGCAAGGGTCCAATGTAAAAAACTCCTCTGAGGAGGGCAGCCAGGCCCAAATGACCCACTACTGTGTGGGTGAGCACCATGGTATGATGTAGTGGGTTGCAGATGGCTACATAGCAGTCAAAAGCCATAGCAAGGAAGATGCCTGACTCAACTGTGGCAAAGCAGTGGATAAGAAACATTTGGCCCAAACAGGCATCCAGACCAATATCACCAGCACCAAACCAGAAGATTCCCAGAAGCTTGGGCATAGTGGATGTGGACAGAACCAGGTCAATGATAGCCAGCATGCACAGGAAGAAGTACATGGGCTGGTGCAGGCTACGCTCTACTCTAACAACGCCCAGGATGGTGATATTTCCCACCACAGCCAGCAGGTACATGGAGCCAAAGGGGATGGAGAGCCAGATGTGCAAGGACTCCAATCCTGGGATGCCCGTGAGCCGGAAAGAGCTGGGTACTGAGCAGACATTATGAAAAGTGAACATGATTATTTATAGATGAAGCATCTCATTTGTGCCTCCAAATGCAGCAAAACATTTCCCCTAGAAAGAAAAGACAATACTTTACTCAGGTCATACAATTTAAAATGCCATTGACTAAATAAATGTTATACAATAAGTTTTTAGAAGTTATGAAATTCTGTTATACTAAAATGTCCATGAAAACTTAACAAGCACAAATACACATTTGAATGAATGTCAAATGTATGAGTATCTTTTTGCCGCATGACTCTTCCCTCAAAGAGTGATACACGTTTTTTGTTTTTTGTTTTTGTTTTGGTTTGGTTTTGGTTTAGTTTTGCAGTACTTGGCATTTGAACCCAAGGCCTGGCACATATTTTACAAGTGTCCATTTTTTATTTTTATTTAGAGACAGGGTCTCACTAAGTTTCACAAGCTGCCTCTGGTCTCAAACTTGCGAAACTCCTGGCTCAGCCTGCCAAATCGCCAGGACAAAAGTTGTGCACCACTGCACCTGGAAGGAGTGATATCCTTGCATTGGTGAAGGAATTGATCTGAGGCAGATATGTGCCCATTTGCTCATTTATTATAAGGTGTTTATTAGGAATCACATTAGGATTAACAGAGTCAAAGCTACTTGAAGAAAACAAACTGGTGTTGGATCAGACTTTTGGGACAATCTAGACTGTGGCAAATTAAAGTTTAAGATTGGCCTCAGCATTAACTATTGGATCAGCTGGGGAAATGTCTAACCTGCAGGGCAAAATCACAAGTCAGAGATGTAGGATATTGAATACAGGGTTTCTGGATGTTGGAAACAAGGTGATTGCAGAAAGATGAAAGTTGACTGAAACTGTGTAACTGATGCCAAAGGCGGAACCTGGCAAAGGGCATTCTTTTCCCTTCATAGAGGCTAAATATGAAGATTTTCAGAAGCAGATAAGTTTATCACTAAGAAGGAGGAAGATACTCAGTTCAGAGTGGCAGGAAGCCTGGCAAGGCTACAGAAATGTCTTTACTCAAAGTCCAGAGGAACTTGCTAAAAGGGAGCTATCTATGCAGAGAAAAGGCATGGAAACAATTTGTATTGTGGAATCTTATTCTGTGTTTATGTTTTTTCCTTATCTTAATCTAAAGGATCAAACTGAAATCTGTTTTTTATATTTATTAACAGCTAGAAGGAAGGCAAAGACCACATCAGAGGCTCTGTCTTCTACATTTTGAACCCAGTTAAGTGGACTACACCAGAACAGTAAGTCTTGCTTGAGAATTTCCAAGATTTGACTTTTGATCCTTGATTAGACAGATTATATTCTCCTCCTAGTGAAATAAAATTAAACTTCATCATAAACTATTTTAAGAGCTGTGGCCTAAAGAAGTCATCATTAAGATTGCACAGTGTCTAACAGATAGTAATGCTAAGCATCAGCATTTATTCAGTTGAGACCAATGTACAAAACCAAGAATATGTTCAGTAAATTTCTAAGAACTTTGAGCTATATCTCCAGGAAGCTATGGTACTAGAGGGATGGGCACCAAGTAAGCCTGTTGTAGTGACTTGATCCCACAGAACTTCTCTCCAGCAGCCAGGCTCACCCTAAGGTTCCCAAAGATTGTTAAATGGTCATAGTTTTGGCTAACTATAAAAAGTGAAGATAAGTCTGTCATTGGGGCTGGGAAGGAGAAGAATACATAGGAACTGGCCTGTGAAGTCACCAGGTTAGGGGTGAGCAGGGGCTCAGCTAGGGGGAGCCTGGCTTGGCTTCCTTGCCCTGTGTACTGATTATTCTCTATTTGCTCCACTAGATCCCTGTATGATGCCTCCAGAAGCTGACACTTGTGGATTATATCCCCAGCTTGCCCTGTCTTCTGGTTTCCAGGTTGGCCTAGCCAATGCAAAGCTCCAACAGAAATGAAAGGGTGATACTAGATATCAGAGGCTTACTCTATAATTCCCTTCCCACCAGGCATGTTGGCTATAACAACCCACAGCTCCTACTATTCCTCACCCTGCTTACTACCCTCTAAGGAGGCTAAATGTTTATTTCCCAACTGTATCCTGTTCTTTTATTCTCTGAGAATTATCCCTGTTCTTTCCTGGCACTGGAATAGCCCTGTCCTCCTCATCCAGAAAATACTTGCACATTTGCTTTGCCACATCTTAGATATCACCTTCTTAGGGAAATCTGCTTTGTTCCTGAGTTTGGTGTCCTACTTATGTAGTGCCAATTTCTTTGAATGGCTGCTAATGTGTATGTTTCTCCAAATAGAATGTAAGTTCCAAAAGGATGGGGATTGAGCTTCTCTTGGTCTCTACTAGTAGCCCTGTGCTAATACAGTGCCTGGCTCTGTTGAATGAGAATAAAATGTTGTACCCATTTCAAACATCTAGAGAGATGTCTTAGAGTCTTATTTGGCATTAAGGAAGTAGAAGCTTCTTCAGTCTCCTCATACGTAGTTCTGTGTGGACTGCACCCTGTAAGTCCACTTCCAAGAGAATTCCTTCTTTTGGGTCTTACCTTAGAGACTTCTCTAGGAGCATGTTCTAAAGTTGGCTGCCCAGAAGCCCCAGGTCTCCTCATTCTTAATATCTGTGAGTCTTCCTGATGACCTCTGCTGCTTTTCTAGATTCCCCTTCATAAGACACTCTTACCACGTCTGGATCACGTCAGAAGAGCCTGGGGCTCTACAAATGCCTCAGAGACATTGCACTTATAAACATTCTGCTTGAGAATCTAGGGAATTCCACTTGAGAGTAGTGAGGAGGCTCAGAGTCCAATATAACCAGCCTTATCCCAGAAGGATGAGCACAGAACATATGTGTAAGCGTAGTTCTCACCAGCACGTCATGGTTGGTCCAGAGAGACCTACAGGGAAGGATAGACCTCTTGGGTTATCTTAAGGTTAGGTCCTGCTTTTAGTCCTCATATCCAGTTTCCCTGAAGTTGGTAACTACTCTGAGGACATCAAGTGGAAATCAGAAAGGCCTTCCTACAGTAGAGATGAAGAGTCCTCTTTGACTCAGATGTAAGGGATTATACGTCAGCTGGCTATAAATCTCTAAGTTTTGTCTCTTTACAATATCTGTGAGTGATGGTAGAGTCCTGAATTGGCACTAATATATCTCACTGGCAGGGCAAAAAAAACTTCACACTAAAGGCTTTATTCCCCTCTCTAGTTTACATGATGAATGCAGTACTCTTTGGACTTGTAAAGGAGATCCACCATTCCACCCACACTTCTATGAGCCCAGTGTTAAAAAATATCTCACTCCTTAAAAAGAGGAAAAGCCAAAATGAGGAAAGAGTCTCTCTTGGGGTTTTCTGATGGGATGTACATGGATTGGTGAGGCCTTATACTCTACAATATGTGACAAGGGATAGCCTTTGAAGGTCCAAAGGTTTGTGCCCGCAAAACCAGTCCAACTGCATACTCACTGTGTAGCCTCAGGCTATTTCTTCACATGGAAAATGGGACTAATACCTATTTCTTTGGACAGTTTTTGCAGCATGTTGTTAGGTGCTGTTGAGTCAGGTCCAACACATAACAACCCTAAGTAAAACAGAACAAAACACTACCTGACACCATGTCATGCATATGACCTTTTTTATGTTTAAACCCATTGTTGCAGCAACTGTGTCAATCCATATAGTTGGTGATCTTCCTTTTATTCATTGACCCACCACTCTCCCAAACATAATGTTCTCCAGGGATTGGTCCTTCCTGACAACATATCAAAAATATGTAAGATGCAATCTAGCCATCCTTGTTTCTAAGGAGCACTCTGCTTGCACTTCTTCTAGGACAAATCTGTTGACTCTTTTGGCAGTTCATAGCATATTCAATATTCATCTCCAGCACCATAACTCAAAAGCATCAATTCTTCTCCTTTCTCCTTTATTCACTGTCCAGCTTTTACAAGCATATGACTGGCAGAGAAACAGGCATTTTTGTAACTTGTTGTTGTTAGGTGCTGTCGAGTCGGTATCCGACTCATAGTGACCCTCATAGGGTTTTCAATGGCAGATTATTTCGGGATTGCCTTGGGAGTGGATTGCCAGGTCCTTCTCCCATTTTTGTGGTGCTGGGAATTGAACTCAGGACCTCAGAGACTGCAGCGCAGTGCTCTACCAACTGAGCTAAATCCCCAAATGGAGTATTTTTGTAACTTAGACTCTGTATATAAAAGGGTTAGGAAAACAAACTTGCTTAAATCGTATTTTCACCATTATACTATTATTTCTGCATCTTTAGGAGGGCTAGGCTCTCACAAACCTGAGAGACACAACCATTATACTTCAAATCAGGTTCTAGTATGGTTGTTGTTATTGTTAGGTGCTGCTGAGTAGGTGTCCAACTCATAGCAACCCTATGCACAATAAATGAAACACTATTGTTGTGCTTCTCTGCTATTCACAGGGTTTCCAATGGCTGATTATCTGGGGGGAGTGGGTTGCCAGGTCCTTCTTCCAAGCCTACGGCACCTGATGTTCCCAGGCGATCTCCTACCCAAGTACTAACCAGGTCCGGCCCTGCTTCTTAGCTTCCAAGATCTGACAAGATTGAACGCCACAGTGGTACAGTTGCAGGCACTAGCATGGTTAGGGAAGGAGATAATGCAGTAGAATCATTACAGACAGGATTCATTTTCTCCTTTACTCTCCAGAAGATCCTAGTTCTATGGAAGCTGGGAAGCTTGCAACCTACTCTCCCCAAATTTAACATCCTATGTAAAAATGCTACCAATTTCTAAAATGCATAGGATTCTTTCTTGCTTCTATACCTGTATGTATGCTCTACCCACAGCCATGTAAGGAAAAACCAAGAATGTCATTCCATGCAAATTCATATCCAGCTTCTGAAACTTGGTTCAGTATTCACCATCTCTAGTAGATGATCTCTGCTTTTGATATACTACCTCATCTGAGAAACTAAGATTTTTGACATTGGACATTTTGTATGATATTTAAAGTTATGAATAGATAATAGTCAGTTCACTTATAGAATCATTGTTTATGGGCTGAGGCTTTATTATAACTTTAATTCTCCCATATCAACTCCCAAGAATTTTTTCAGTTGATAGAGAGGTATGCCAAACATACATACAGAATGGCATTAAAGATGTTGCCTTTCCAATAGGAAAAGCTTAACTCCGTATTAAATACCTCAGAAGAGATTCCTATTTAGCCTTGGAAACAGATCTGAGTCAGAAGCAAATTTTGGCATTCTGACACTATCCAGCAAAAGGTATCCAGCCCAAAACTGAGATAATAACCAGGGGCAGACTGGGTTCCTTAACACAAAACAAACAAAGTTTGGTGCCATTAAATATAACTGTGCCTGCAGCTGTAGCCCTGTGGCATCTGATCCCGTCAGATCTCAGAAGCTAAGCAGGGCCAGGCCTGGTTAGTACCTAGAAGGGAGACTGCCTGGGAACACCAAAAGCTGCAGGCTTGAGAGAAGGACCTGGCAACCCCCTTCCAAAAAGCAATCTGCCATTGAAAACCCTATGAACAGCAGAGAAGCACTGACAGTAGTGTTTCCCCTGTTGTACAGAGGGTCGCTATGAGTCGGATACTGACACGACGGCACCTAACAACAACAACAACAAGTATAACTGTAATCCTTCACTTGTGCAATGATTCTTCTTAATCCTCAACTTTGATTTCATACAATCAAGCCTGGCTTATAACTTGGCATTCTACATCAATCAAAGGTGAACATTTGCTGGTTCAGCCAACAGAGTGATACTAACAAACAAAACTGTTCTCCTACTTACAAGTTGAACAATGGACTTCTGGCTTATAACCTCATCAGTGACACTTTCTCTGAAATAATCCATTGGTTATGTGTAATTCTGGAAGAAAACAATTTCCTGCTTGCTAACCTGATGCTACTTTGGAATACATAGGGACAATCACCATCTTAGTGACTTCTATACATCTCTGAAGCCCAATTAATTTCCCCATAAATGGGATACTCATTCTAGGATATATGAGAATTTTTCTAAAAGCTTCCTATCTTAGGTGGCAGAACTAGTACTTAGACCCTGAGATCAGAAAAACTTGAGTTCATGCTCTTTTCCTTCAGGAAAGTGGTCTACCAGGGTGATTGAGCATAGCTTAGGCTCATATCTGATTGCCACTTCTAACACTTATTAGATATATACTCTTGCAAAGCTATAGATAAACCTTAGATTTTTCTTATCCTCATTCCATCCCTGGTACTCCTAAGTTTCACTCCTTTTGTGAGTTCTACAGCACCCTTTATCCCAACATGAACTCCCCTATATCTTTTGTCCTACCTATAAACTCATGCCCTGGCATTTTCAGCCACATCATAAGCTTGAGAAAGTTGGAATAAGGGAGACAGGAGAAGAACTGATGCTTTTGAATTATAGTTCTGGAGATGAATACTGAATATACCATGAGCTGACAAAAGAACCAACAGATTCATCCCAGAAGAAGTGAAACCAGAGTGCTCCTTGGAAATAAGGATGGCTACACTGAGACTTAGATATTTTGGACATGTTGTCATCATTTTTGTTAGGTGCCAATGAGTCAAGTCTGACTCATTGTGACCCCCATAGGGTTTCCAATGGCTGATTATTTCAGTAGTGGGCTGCCACATCCTTCTCCCTTTTTTTTTTTTTCCAAAAAAAGCAACTTTTTTTGAGTCACTTGGTAATTGTGCCAGAAAAACACACCCAAATGCGGATATGTTTCCTCAAATCTATAGGCCCAGTTGGTGTTATGCCTCTTTTGGCAGAATCCAGATGCAACAACTTACTTTTCACCCTAGAAGGGCTATCTAAACATGCTCCATGCCACAGGAACTCTAAAAGTTTCACTGAAATAGAAGCACCTGGATTTTATTCAGGTTTATTTCTCATGATCTGACATACAAGTGTCTTATCAATAATTCTAAATGTACTTGCTACATCTCACTAAGTCCGATCAGCATAATGCTATCAATTCAATGGACTGGTGTGACAGCTTGTACAGGAGAAAGAACAAAATCCTGTTAAGTTATTACATAGTGTTAGAGAGTTGCCATGCCCCTGAAGTAGGATAATGAAGGCACATTGCTGATCTTGCCAGATAAAAACCAACTGTTTCTGGTGGACCTTATGGGTAGGCTTGGGAGGGGGCATTTTCTAAATCTATAGCTGCATACCAGGTACCTTGAGATGTTAAATTACTCAAGGAATGAAAACACATCCGGCACAATAGCTGAAATTGGAGGAACTACTTGGGCACGATGATCCACTGTGTTTTTTCTACATCTATTTAGATGTGAATACTCAATTGAGAGTCATTTAGAAATGAACAGTAAGATACCAAAGAAATCCAAGAATCTGAGGCACAAAGAAGACAGCTTGAGTCTGATAAAATAAAGGGACCTGCTCAAGGCCTAATAATATCTAGGACTATTTAGATAGGGATGCCTGTTCACAAAGCCAGCACAGTTTGTGTCAGTTAAGACAAAAGTGTCAGCTCAAGTGTCAGCTGATTTGCACAGGCCTGTACTTGCTAGGGATGTTTATGTGGGAGGAATTAGAAAAGGTAACATTCTTTGTCTCACAAGCAAGAATCCATCTCAACTATAGCCACTTCTCTTCTAATCAAGGAGTAATCTAGGCTCATTTTACCCTCTTTTAATGTAACATTAGTATTACAGTTTTGAGCCCTCTTGTGGGCTTTTTGAATGAATAATAACAATAGCAACATTATGTTAGCTCAGTTGGTAGAGTGCTGCTCTGCAGTCTCTGAGGGCCCGGGTTCAATCTCCAGCACCACAAAAATGGGAGAAGGACATGGCAATCCACTCCCAACGCAATCCTAAAACAATCAGTCATTAAAAACCCTATAAGAGTCACTATGAGTCGGACCAGACTCGAGGGCACCTAACAACAACGACAACACATGCTCAGTAAGTTAAAAATTATAAAACTTCCAGAGCTGCCCATCAAAAAGTAAAACTCCACCCCAAGAGCTGAACTTAGGTAGCAACCTCCTAAGGGAAACAAAAGAAATGCAACCCTGGGCACTCTGCTTACTCCTCCCTGAGTAGCCCACTCTCCCTCTGAGACTATATCTTTAATTTCTTTTCTATAATAAACTTTATTCTTGCTACTTTCTCTGTGTGTCACTTAAATTCTTTTCTGTGATATCACAAAGACCAAGGACCCAGTTACACATTAACATGATCAATAGCCAAGATATGAAGTCAACCTGGGTGTGTCCATTGATGGATGAATGGATAAAGAAAATGTGGTATGCATAAATGATGAAATATTATTCAACCATAAAAAGTCCTATAGATATTCTTTATCAGATAGAAGTCCCCTTCTATTCCTAGTTTATTGAATTGTTATCAGGAATAGGTTACTTGTTTCCTTACCATTGGGTTGAGTTCCTTACACTGGATATTAACCTCTTTTCAGGAATATGATTCATAAATATCTTGTCCCATTCTGTAAGTTGTCTCTTCACTCTTTTGGGTGTTTCCTTGGCTATGCAGAAGCCTTTTAGCTTGCAATCCCATTTTTCTACTATTCATTTATTGCCTGAGCTTTAAGGTGATATCCTAAAAATAATTGCCCACACCATTGTCAAGTGTTTCTGTTTTCTGAATCGTTCTACAGATTCAGACCTTTGGTTTAACCTTTTAATCCATTTTGAGCTGGGTATGGGGTAAGTAATTTGTTTGTTTTTGCAGTACTAGATGTTTAAACCCAGGACTTTACACATGCTAGGCAAGCACTCCACCACTGAGCTGCACCCCTAGCCCCTTTTTTATTTTTAATTTTGAGACAGGGTCTCACTAAGTTGCACAGGCCGCTTTGGCCTCAAACTTGCAATCCTCCTGCCTCAGATTCCCAAGTTCCCAAGATTACAGGCATGCACTACAGGACCCAGCTATATTTTGGTGAGTTCTATCTTCATTTTTGTTCCTGTGATACTCATGCCATAGGGCAAAAAAGTCAAGAAAACATGATACCACCAAAGAAACATAATTTTCTGGTAACCAACCCCCAAAATGTAGATGTAAAAAAAAATGCTTTACAAAGAATTCAAAATAATTTTAAAAGGCTCAGCAAGCTAGAAGACAACACTAAGAGACAACTCCGAGATATGAGGAAAATAATACATGAACAAAATGACACTATCCAAAATATCAAAAGAGGCCAGTCACTGCAGCTCCAGACTGAAGAATGGCCCAGTATTATGGTGGTCCTCAGAGACCCAGGCTACAGAATGGCGGCTGCAGATACAAGCTTCAGGCCCATCACAGCAGACATGGATCCCAGGCCACGTCAAGTATCTTTTCTGATCACAATAATAAAAACTAAAAACCAATAAAAGGAGCAAAATTAAATTCAAATATGTGGAAATTAACACACTCCAGAATGACCAATGAGCCAAAAGTAAACAGTATATAGAATTTTATGACCAGAATTACTAGATTAAAGGACTTTCATCAACACAAAGGTCACCTGAGTAGAAGGAAAGAAACTGACCAGTTGGAAAGTGAGACTGAAGCTAACAGGGCAGTGAGGTTAAAAGAGTACAAGACCTGACAACAACACAATAAGGATAAAGAGAAAAGGTTGTAAGAGTAAGCAGGAAATCTAATTAAAACCGAAGGAGATCCTAATCAAGATGGAGTATTGAAGGATTACATGATTGTAGGGCTGTTGTGGGTATACTTCAGTGGTAGAGGTCATGCTTAGCATGCACAAGGTCCTAGGTTCAATCCCCAGAATAAAAAAAAAGATCGTGAAAGTATCTCCTTGTATTTATGTCAATCTTTGCAATATTCTCTGAAATCATCCTCCCCACTTTCACTTAGGAATATGAAGAATCAGCAGAAAAGGTAAAACATTTTCTAAGCCACAGATTCTGTTCAAATGTAGAAGTTTTCACTCTGTACATCTTCTTTTTCTATTTATATTTATAAAATTTACATTTAGATTTTGACATTATTTCCATTTCTATTTTGGTATTACAACAAAATTTATATTTTGATTTTGGTAGTTTTTAAATTTATATTTTGATATTTACATGTACTTCAGAGAAATTCTGCAAGTGAACTCACTTGATACTGAGTTAAACACAGACTGGAAGAATGATTAAGGGAGGCAACTTGGAAACAGGATTCATGAGCCTACTCAATCAATAATTTCTCTTTCAAGATACTGTCCCAAGCTTAGGCAGAAAAAGAATATTAACAAGTATGTCTGTGTCACTTGGTATAGTAATAAAAGTGAAACAAGCTTTCCCACTATTCTGGGAAGTTTAAAATAACACTTTAAAATAACACACATAACTATTTCAACTTCAAAAGTGAATTAAAAAGTAGATGCAGAATAAAAATTACAACATTAACATTGGTATCAAAGTTATTTTCTTTTTTGTGTAGGCTAGATTTATGCTAAGATTTTTTTAGCAGAAGAAATCATTAACTAAAAAAAAGTGTACATTAGTTATTCCAATACCCAATGGTCTTTTCCCACCCTTCTCTTGTATACCCTCTCAATATGCCTCTTCAAGTCTAAGTACCTCAGGCCCCAGAGGAGGACAGTCATAAACTTGAGGCAAGCTAGGATCCCAGCAGAGGGATAGGAATACAATTCTGTGCTCTGGTCCTGGGAGTGGGGTGGGGAATAAAGACTAACCCTAAGAGGGTCACCAAAAGTCCACAGGGAAGTGGGTAAGTTCTCTGTGCAACCCTTGGGAAGTAACTTGCTATTTTGACACCTAAATAAAGGAAATAGAAGAAAAGAATCAGGGGCATGGTGTCCCCCTGAGTGCCAACTTAATTTGCCCAAGCATCCAGACAAGAGCGGACCACTGTAAGAAGCAGAGCCTTGAGCTCTGTGGACAAGCCCACAATGGGTAACCCCATTCCAGACAGGGGACAAAGTCATTGGAAGTAGTCTCCAGGTTTCAGAAACTACATTTGTCTTTCAGTCCATCCAGGGTTTCTCTTCTTTACAGGTCTAGTTACAAATAAAAGAATCTGAGCATAACATTTCCTGGATTGAGTCAAAAGGAGAAACCCTGAAGTAGAAGGCTTGGTTGCCTAACATTTTTCTTCAGTACAGGTAAGTACAGATGAAACTCTTCCATCATGGATGGACCCATGTCTTCTGTTCCATGGCCAAGGAACCTTCTACCCTGCCCTGATCCCAACACCATCAGCATGTCTCCTCAATCAATTCTATTCATGCTAAAGAGGCTAGTCATAAAGCTGGGAAAGAAGGGGATGATGCCCCTCTGCTCACTTAGAAATAGCCCTGTGTTTGTATTCTGTGGAAAGGGGAAAAGACCAAAGGAAAGAAGTAAAACCTATTCAGAGGTCAGGCATCCTAACACTTGGTCCTCTGTGGACACCTGTGCACAGAGACTTCATTTAATACCTGAAGCAACTCAGGTAGCTGCTGTTCCTCTCATATCACAGACAAGGAAGCAAAATAAAAAACAAAAAGCAAAGAGATTATGTTACCTAAAGTTAGAGAACCAAAAACGGTGAAGTTAGTATCTGAACCTAAATGTCTTGCTCCTATTCCATGCCTGTGTTACCACAACAAAGTGTCTCTTCCAGAAGCCTCAGACTGTCAGGATGCCTCTCCCAGGTCTTGCAGGTGTGTCATTAGTGTTCAGGTAAGTATGCCATCATCAGACTGACAGGAGGTACTTCTCCACAATCTCTAGGTAAAATGACACAATTTAAGTGCCACAACCTAGTTCAGAAGATAACAGTTATCAACTTGAGGGATATATTTATACGTGTTAGAACATTGTTTCTCTCAGCCTAAAACTCAGTTACAACTTTCCTCGGCTAAACTGGTTCTAACACAAATAAAAAATAGAAATCTAGATTTAAGGCTGTCCCTGGACACTGACTCTTTTATGGTGAGCAGCCACTAATTTGACCTAAATGGAGATCCTGTGATTTAGGCCCCTTTCTGCTTTAGAATGATGATGTATCACAATACTTCCAGAGAACACTTCAGACATTCTCCCTGCTGTGCTTTAAAATTGGTGTTTGTTTTAAATCCATGTCTCATCTAATTAATTTCTGCACTTTTGGGGCATCCTCTAAGATGTACCATGTAACGGAAACACAGGAAATTATTCCAATTTGTGGAATGTGTATTTCTGATCTATTATCCATATTGAAGCCAGCAGCCATAATACTGTGACTTCACGTTCAGTTAGATCTCAGAAGCTAAGCAGGGTTGGGCCTGGTTAGTATTTGGATGGGAGACCACCTGAGAACACCAAGTGCTGTAGGCTTGGGAGATGGACCTGGTAGCCCACTCCCAAAAAACAATCAGCCACTGAAAACCCTTTGAAGAGCAAAGAAACACTAACAATAATGTTTTGCCTGTTGTACATAGGGTCACTATAAATGAGATACCAACTTGACAGGACCTACACAACAACAACCCATATTGAACAGTAGGAATTTCAGGGAAAGGGAGCTACTGTCATGTGACAAGGGTTATCTTTGTCTTATTTGCTTTGTATAGTTATCTCTTTCAGTAAATATTCTCCCCATTTAACATATGGAAAAAGAGGTTTCAAGAGGTTAAGCAACTTGCTTGGAGTAAGATGAGGGTCTGGAATGAGAAGTTTTGTTTGTCGGATGGCAAACTGGTGCCTTGATAAGCAATGTAGTGCTGCCTCCCAGGGCCTCCCTCCATTTCCTATCTTAACTGATAGGTCCAGAGCAATCTTACATTTATTTGAACCCTGACAAAGTAACTTCACATGTGTTATCACTTATTTACATATTTACCCAAACCAAATTTAAGGTTAAAAAAATGTGAACTATTTTAAGGTTTACCAAATTTGTATGTTTCTTCTCAACACCCAGAAAATGCTTGATGAATGTCTTCAAAGTCAAAAATTTTAAATGAACTGCTTGTTAGAACCTGAATTAAGGATGCATGAGGCTACAGGGAAACTTTTCTTATGCTTAAGAAAACTGCTATTTCTATCTTAGATAAAATCTGAAATGTGTGTGGGCTTATTTGAAACAATTTGGGACTTTAGGGACTATTGTCCTTCCCCCATTTGCTCACTCACTTTGGTATAAGGTAAAGATACCACCAAGGTTTTTGCAGAAGAGGAGAGATCTGGAATGAGCTTCGAGGGATGAGGAAGTTTCCCTAGGTAAAAACCAAGGAGATGATGAAACTTCTCAGCCAAAACATAGCTGTGTGAAGAAAGTCATCATGCACACATGAGGTATCATGAGATTTGCTATGCCTGCTGGGACTATGATGGGAAAGATCAACAGGGCAAGCCTGAAACAGAGAAGAACAGAAATCAGACCCTGTGTTCTCAGATTTTGGGCTTTAAGGATGTAAAGCAATAGGAATTTTAGCAGGAGTATCTGAAGAAGAAAGAGTAGATAAGGCTTTTATGAGAAATGGCCCATGCTTTAATGATATACCTGTCGCCTCAGAAAATAGAGGCCAAGGATGCTGCTAATAACAAGGGTCTTGCTGACCATTTTATTTCAGTCTATTCCTTTTAATTTCTGCTATCAAATGGTGGAATAGTCTAGTAAAATTTGCTCCTAAAAGATGTACCTTCTATGTCAAATTATAGGTGATGCCCAGATTCTTGTCAGGAAAATATAACAGTCTGTCCTTTAGAGTAATCTGTTTTTCATCCTGTTTAACCATGAAATTTGACAGCCTTAAGTGAGAAAGCTGTTTCTTGAGAAATTAGGTCATGTGTCATTCTTTGTAATTCTATTCCAGTAATATAATCTCCTAGTAAAATTCTCCCCTTACATTTTATAAGACTTTGATCATTGATAAACTTTATAAATTTATAAGCTTTTTAAATGCATAATATGCATATATATAAAATCGTCAAAGTGTGATGAAAATTTTCTCAGGTCTATTTACAGATATTTATATCTCAAGCACATTTTAATGAAATTAAATCACAGTTTAGGCTGTCTCCTGCTGCTTCTTTACTTATTGTAATATGTAAACTTTATACCAAGAAATGCACGTCTCTAAAGTATTATTGATATAATTCCAACTCATTGAATGGGTGTATTAGAATCAAAGCAAGGCATTATTTTTGAACTCATGACTCCAAGTTTTCATTAATATAAAAATTGTAAACACCTAATCACTGCATTATTAAGTTTGCTATTGATCAATAAGAGAAGCATATACAGATGTAGGGATAAACATACTATATATATTTATGTTTAACCACTACACAGAGACTTTTGCTCTATTCTTCGTTTCCTTTAGGAAAATTTCTCCAAAATAAATTTATTAGGCCAAGGGGATTTCTACAATAGAGTTGGGCAATCTAGCAGTAGAACTTATAAGCAGGCCTATTTCTATATTTAACAGCAAGTGTCATCATGGATAGTAATTCTTTATTAGCATACACTCATGTACAAAATGATGGGTTTCATTATGACATTTCCACACATGCATATCATGTACTTTGATCTTATCTACCCCACCACCAATAATGCCTCTCCTTCCTCCTGTAGGTCCCCTTGATCTTCCCAAATAGGCTTCCTTCTACTTTTAGGTCTTATTTTATTTTTCTGAAATCTAGATTCCACATGGGAGAAAAGATGCAATATTTGTCTTTCTGATTCTGGCTTATTTAGTGCAACATGACTGCCAGCTCTGTCCATTTATATGCCAATGACATAATTTCATGCTTTATGAATGAATAAAACTTCACTGTGTGTATATATATATCACATTTTCTTTATCCATTCATCTGTTGGTGGACAACTCAGCTGACTCCATGATGTGGCTACTATGCTGCAGTAAACTTGGATGTGCAGGTATCATTGTTTGTTGATCATGGACAATTCTTACAAAATACATAATTTATTGATTTTTTTCAAGTTGGCATTTAGAATCCTTGTTTATCACAGGTGCTACCAGTTTTCCAGGATGTAAATGAAGATCCAGTCTACAGTTCTCAGAGGCAATGTCTCTCAAAGGAGTTAGGACCTAAAACTAAGAGCATCTAGCCCCCAGTATGCCACACTCCAAAACATGTTCACCTCTAATAATGCCTGCTCCATGTGTACCTCTTTCTGGCTCACTGGCATCCCAGGGCTGGAGTCCTTGCATATCTGGTTCTCCATCCCCTTTGGCTTCATGTATCTGGTGGCTGTGGTGGGGAACATCGCCATCCTGGCAGTGGTAAAGATGGAGCACAGCCTGCACCAGCCCATGTATTTCTTCCTCTGTATGTTGGCTGTCATTGACTTGGTCTTGTCAACCTCTACCATGCCCAAACTCTTGGCCATCTTCTGGTTTGGTGCTTGCAACATCACTCTGGATGCCTGCTTGGCCCAGATGTTCTTCGTCCACTGTTTTGCTACTGTGGAGTCAGGCATCTTCCTTGCCATGGCTCTTGACCGCTATGTGGCCATCTGTGACCCACTACACCATACCTCAGTGCTCACTCATGCAGTGGTAGGTCGTTTGGGACTGGCTGCCCTCTTCCGCGGGGTAGTCTACATTGGGCCTCTACCCCTACTGATACGCCTGAGGCTTCCTCTTTACCGGACCCAAATCATTGCCCACTCCTACTGTGAGCACATGGCCATAGTCACCTTGGCATGTGGTGACACAAGGGTAAACAACCTTTATGGAATGGGAATTGGCTTCCTGGTATTAATCCTGGATTCACTAGCTATAACTTCCTCCTATGTGATGATTTTCAGGGCAGTATTGGGATTAACCAATCCTGCTGCCAGGTTTAAAACCTTAGGTACATGTGGTTCTCATATCTGTGCCATCCTTGTCTTCTATATCCCTATTGCTGTTTCATCTCTCACTCATCGCTTTGGCCATCATGTGCCTCCCCATATCCATATTCTTTTGGCCAACTTTTACCTCCTCATCCCACCCATCCTCAACCCAGTTGTCTATGCTGTCCGCACCAAGCAGATCCGAGAAAGAATTCTCCACATTCTTAAGGTGGGTACTCAACCCAGGTGACTGCCTTGCATCTATTGGACATATAGATATTTCATGATGCCAGGAAGAGGCTCTGTTTGTGGAGACCCATGAAATTTCTGGATCCTCTCTGAGCTGTGTGGGGATAACAGCCTAAAAGCAATCCTCAAGTCTATTCCATTTGTTCATGGATTTTCTATGCAGGATAGACCTAATATCTGAAAGCAGAAGGGAAAGTCAGGTCATAAGTTCTTGTACTATAATTCCCTTTTCTTAACTATTTAACATCATACAAATTAAGCACAATAAATACAAGCACACATATCACAGGAAATAATATCATTTCTACTCTTCACTTTTTTTGGTATAAGATTTCTAGTCTCTCTATGAGAAGTATTATAAAGCACAGCTTCCAGAAAGTAGAATTCTACTATAACACTTTCTTTGCAGTACTGTAATATTGAACTCAGGGCCACCCACATGCTAAACAAGTGCTTTACCACTGAGATACACTCCCAGCCCATTTCTTATTTTTTATTTTGAGACTAAGTTGCACAAGCTGCCTCCACCCTCAAATTCACAATGCTTCTGCCTCAGCCTCCCAAGTCACTGGAATTAAAGGTGTGTCCCATCATGTCCAGATTCTCACATAGTCTTGAATATGATTTACAAATTCTATTGAAATTTTTCAGACTTTTACTGTGTTGGAAAACTCTTCCAATCCCCTTGCTTGCCCCAGAAAATGATATTTATTGAGTATGGAAACAACAGGAATAGAAAAATTCTTAATGTAATGGGACTAGGAATGAGAATTTACTGCCAGTAGGAGTTAAAAACCTCAAATCAGGTCGTTCTCCACCTTAAATTGGCAAAATGGGTGTGAAATATCTTATAACTCTAAGTAGGGTTAACTGGATGCAGGGAAATGATAGGAGAGGACATTAGGAGATTCAATTTCAGAGGATTTCAAATGATATGTATGAGGAACAGCAGCTTCACTGAAATAATGAAATGACAGAAGAAAGAAGGTAATAGTGACATCAGCCTGAGGGGGATTGGGTAATAGATGGGTCAAAAGTGATGTGAATACATGGAGGCTCTGTGATATACACAAACCTTGGAATTACTCCAGGTCTCTTTGGAGAATTCTTCTTGCTACTGACTATGATTTCATTCTTTTTATTCTATTGATCATAAAGTTTCCATTATGAGAGGACTACTTCAGGCCAGAAACCTACATAAATTTTCTGGTAATGCATAAAAGTGGAATGAAGCAATCATTACCAATTCGTGTTCCAGAATCATGGTTATGTGTCATTTTTGTTTTAAAATGTTTCAGATTCGAAGCCAATTAACTTCCACAGTTTACAAGTCATGAGCAATATCTTAAAATGCTAAAGTGACTGTTGTAAGGTTAAAAATAAAACACTTCAGTATTTTGGAAAACATAATCTAAAGAAGCCATTGATTAAGCCAAAACTACAATATAAACCTCATATCATCAAAAACAGAAAGAAAGAAAGAAAGAAAGAGAGAGAGAGAGAGAGAGAGAGAGAGAGAGGGAAGAAAGGAAAGAAAGAGAGAGAAAGAAGAAAGGAAAGAGAGAGAAAGGAAGGAAGGAAGGAAGGAAGGAAGGAAGGAAGGAAGGAAGGAAGGAAGGAAAGGAAAGGAAAGGAGAACCTTGAAATAGACAAGTTCTTTTCTAAAACTTAACCTAAATCCCTAACTAGTTCCAAATTTCTATTTCCTCAATCTGCTCCTAACATCTGAACTGGTTGGATCACATTTTATTTATCAATCCTTATCCACTATTTTGGAAGGAGAAGCGATCACTTATGCATCTTATCAAGGTCTCTGGAGTGCAATTAGTAGAAAAAAAGTTAAGTCCAATTATTAGAAAAAGATAGAGAGGACTATGAACACAACATCAGTGTCAAATGCAATCTATCTACTCACTTTTACTTGGAGTTGAAGAACATAAACTACTGAAGCCTCAGACCTAGAAATTTATTTCACACAGTGATCTGACCATAGCCCTGAGAACAAAAGATGAAAGAAGATGACATTCAAATCCATTGGTGGCACTGATGCTGAGGAAATGACCAGGAACTTTTGACACAGCTCTTTGTCATAATGCCTAAAGTCCATGTACACCGTGGAAAGCAGAGAGTATCTATAGAGATCTGGAGCTCTTAAAATAAGGTCTTAAATTAAGTCCAGTAGGTTCTGTACTAGAACTTACTAGGAGAATAACTGCAGAAAACACAGAGGCAGGAATTTTCCCTAGATAATCTGAGTCTCTCTTAGACCAAGACCAAAAACCAATCATCTCTAACAACTTCATATGACTGTGAATTATTGGAGATAAAGAGGAGAAATACCAGCTGTACATATGTTCCTGCTCCATCCAAGAGCAACCACCGATGGCAATATTGATGCCAAGCATAGCAAGTATCCTTGGTTCTTGTGATATTGCAGAAAAAATTTAAGACAGAGAGAGGCAAGAATAAAGTTTATTAAAGGGAGATACATCCTCTAAGGGAGAGCAGGCTACTCAGAGTGGAGTGCGGGCATCAATCGAAGGAGGGGCATCATTCTTTATTGTTTCTTTTAGTAGATTCTTACCCAGGTTCTTCATTTAGTTTTCCCCGCCCCTCCCAGTGTGGAGTTCTTCTTTTAGAAAAGAGAGGGATCTATCTAGGTGAGACTGGCTTTATCAAGAGATAAAGAATGCTGTTATCCCTATGTAAAGCATATTGAGCATTTTTTTATTTTGATAATTCCCGGTTGTGCTAGCATCTTGAGGATACATCTTTATCTTTATAGTCCTTTGATTAAAGGCTGAATATAAACTTAATACAACTAAGATGTTATTGTCATGATTCTTCAGGAAAGAAAATCTTCGGTCCATAGATAGCTATTGACTTCACCAACAGCCCATGCCAAATGCTAACAATGAACTTTACAATCATTAATAATCAAAAGGCAGGGTGACAAAAATGTATAGCCATTTTAAGAGATGTTATCTGCATACTATTTTTTGAAATTGAATTGAATTAAGGCAGCGATGTGTAATATGACCTCTTGTAATTACAGAAGTCAAATTTGACTTGCATTCATCTTTTGTTTTAGTGTTGCACATTATAATTTTAATATGGCTAATGTGTATACATTCTTGGCACACTCTGTATTTTGATACTTGTCTATAAGCTAACACTGTGCCTTCCATATATTTGTTCCTTAATGTTCAACTTCATATGGGATTTAGACAGATGAAAACACTAACGTCCTGAAATGAAAATGAAAGTAATTTACATTTCCAAACTAATAAAAGGATGATCTAAACCCTGCCCATTCTGGAAAGTTCAGATCAAACACCAGAGATCTCTCTTTTTAGAGATAAGATCCTCTGAAATTTTCTAGTGAACTCCTTATAGCATGAAGAGATTTATAAATTGTTAAATAAAACATATATATATAATGATTTTCTTTTTTTCCCCTTTATTGATAAATGTTGGTGGGGTACAGAGTAATACAGCATTTGCTTTTTCCACTGTGCAACTAAAATATCACTTTGGTCACACATTAATGAACTTATAAAGTTTATGGAGTCATTTGATTAATATGTAGTAAAATTCATGTGCATTTATGGGTTATATTTCCCCTATATTCCCATGTACTCATGAAGTTGTATCATTTACACTGAGCTTATCTTCTCCCCTTTTATTCCTTTACACTGTTTCTCCTAACTTTCCCACATCCCACAATCTTCATTTCCCTTTGCTAGTACTCTCCATTCTTCTTTCTACACTACTTATATTGTCCCTTCTTAGTTAAGTTTAATTGTTCCTTTTTATATATCTACTTTTATATAATTTTTTCCTCCTTTAAGTAAGATTCAGCTCCCGTATATGAGTGAGAATATAACATATTTCTCTTTTTGAACCTGTGTTCATTCACTTAAGATATATTCTCCACTTCCATCCATTTTGCTGCAAATGATATTTCATTATTTTATCATTGAGTAGTATTCCATTGTGTATATGTACTACAAATTTTTTATCCATTCTTCTGTCGATGGACATCTTGGATGGTTCCATATCCTTGCAATTGTGAAGAGTGCTGCACTGAATATGGAGGGGCAGGTATCTCTGTGGTAGGATGACTTGTCTCCCTTTGGGCATATTCCCAGAAGTTGTATAACTAGGATGTTTGGCAGTTTTATTCTTAGTTTTCTCAAGTATCTCCATATTGATTCCCAAAGTGGTTAAACAGTCTCACTAGCAGTGTAATAGTGTTCCTTTTTCTATTCATATTCACCAGTACATGTTATTATTTGTTTTGTTGATTTTGGCCATTCTTTCTTACTGGAGTTAGATGGAATTTCAGAGTTATTTTTATTTGCATTTCTCTAATGGGATATTGAGCATTTTTATGTGTTTCTTAACCCTATGAACTTCTTCCTTTGAGAACTGTCTGTTCGTTTCCTTTGTCCACTTGTGTATTGGGTTATTTGTTGTCTTGGGATTTGCTTTCTTCAGTTCATTGTAAATTCTAGGAATAAGTCCTCTGTCAGATGTGTAGGATGTGAAGATTTTCTCCCATTAAGTGGAATCTTCCTTAACTCCATTGATCTGCTGTTTAGAAGCTTTTTAGTTTTATATAATCTCATCTGTCAATTCTTGGTGCCATTTCCTGGATAATTATAGTCTTGTTAAGAAAATACTTTCCTATGTAGATGTGTTGGACCATGTTTCCTATCTTTTCTTCTGGTAGTTTTAAGGTTTCTAGTTTTATGTTGAGGTTTCTTATCCATTTCAAGTTGACTGTCATGCAAATTGCGAGATATGGGTCTATTTTCAATATTCTGCAAATGGAAGTCCAATTTTCCCAACACCATTTGTTGAAGAGGCTATCTTTTCTCCATTGAGCATTCTTAGCCCCTCTGTCCAAGATCAGGTGGCTATAGTTGTGTGTGTATCTCTGGATCTTCAGTTCTGTTCCATTCATCTTCAAGCCTGTTTTTGTGCCAGTACCAAGCTGTGTTTGCTACTATGGCCCTGTAGTATAATTAAAAGTCAGGCATTGTGATCTCACCTGCACTAGTTTTGCAGCTTAAGATTATTTGGGCTATCTGTGGTCTTTTGTGTTTTCATATGAATTTTTGCATTGTTTTTTCTAATTGTGCAAAGTCTGTCGTATTAGATCCAAGTAATATAATGCATAGATTATAGTAAACATTGGCATTTCCAAACAAAACTATAAACCATGCTGGCAAAATAAAATATACCAGGCAGAATAGAAACTACCAAGCCTTTATTCACACACTCACACACACACATGCATATGTGCACAATCACACACACTTTCACACACATTCACACATGGCTATCCACAAAACAAAATAACCTCTATAACTTCAAGGATCCATTTAAGAACATGTAGCAATGCAATAAAAAACAAGATGGAGAAAAAGAAGAGTCAGAAAGTACTTCATTGGAGGTCAGCATACCAGAGGTGCCAGGAGATGGATGGCTAGGAACAAATAAGAAAAGTAGCAGCATCAATATTGCCCACATGACAGGAACCACTGTGGCCACTAGTGGCCTAGTCTGCAGAAGGAACCAGATCTTCATTTGCCACTTATAACCAATAGTTATTCCTCCTAGAGAATCCCAGGGAGAGGAATTCAACTACACACATACCCAAACAAGCAGCACCTATTGTGCCAATGTGGGAACAGGGTTCCCAACTCTCCCAATACTGATCATGTCCCTACCTCCCAGGCCACACCATAAGTGCCACACTCCAGACTATTGCTCTGAGGTTGAACTATGCCCATCTACATCTCAGACATTGGATCTATTTCTACAACCAACAAGTTCACATCACGGGCTCTAGATTCAAGCTCCCTCTATGTGTAACTTCCTTACAGACATCAGCTCAGCTACCTCTAAGTGAAGCTTGTATTCTATACCCAGCCATGAGGCTTTCATAGTAACCTATCTTGCACCCTCATAAAAAGATCTAGGGTCTCTCTGCACATACCTGTGCTCTGGGAACCATCTTGGCTTCCATAGATAGCTAGACCTTGGAGCCACAGTATCTCTGTGTACAGCTATGCTCCTATCCCTGGCTCCTTGGCTGTTTCCAAAGCACCCATGCCTTGAATATCATTACCAACTCAGCAATGAATGTGCTCCTCCCCAGATACAAGTGGCATCACCAGTCCAGACCCTAAAGGCATAGTCCTTCTATGTATGTCATATTCAGGGTTCCATGGGTACTACTAAGACACCAGTGCCATTGCTGAAATCAGACCCACCAGCTTGGAACCAATGCAAAGAATAATCCCCTCAACCACAATGTCCCTGAGTAAAGAAAGATATTTGGAAGACCTTAGCAGCTATCATGACCAAATATCCTATCAATGCTTCTGCAGACATCCATAGTTGGGCACTGAGGCTCTCTCCAATTCTCATCAACACTAGCTCAGCTAACAGAACTGCATGAAGACTACCCTGTTGTGCTATCACAGATGCCAAAACATGAATCCCAACCAGCCAGTGCCCTTGTACCTCACCATAGGACAAGACATTTTCCTGCCAAAACCAGTCCATAAAATCTGGAAGAAATAAGAGCTTTTTCAAATGCACAGACATCAATGTAAGGTAACAAAGAAACATGAAAAAAAAACAAGGAGATGTATCATCACCAAAGGAACATAATTTCCTAGTAGTTGAGCCTGAAGAAATTAATATATGAACTACTTGACAGTTAAGGAAGCTCAGTGAGCTTCAGCAAATAGAGGAAACACTTCAATAAATCAAGAAAACAATCAACAAAATTACATAGAAACAAATTCTGGAGTTAAGAGACAATGAAAATAAAAAATACAATAGAGTGTTTACAGCAGAATTCACCAAGTAGAAGAATGAATTTAAACTTGAAAACATGTTATTTGAAAACATAAAATCATAGGAGAAAGAAAAAAGATTGTAAAAAAACGGAAGAAAAGCCGTGCCATTTATGATGCAATAATAGCAGGCCTATTAATTATAGGACATAGAAGAGAAGGAGAAAGGAACAAATAGACTACTTAATGAAATAATAGTTGAAAATTTCCCAAATCTGGGGACAGATATAAATATCAAGGTACAGGAAGTTCAAAGATATCAGATTCAATCCAAACAAGAGTGAAGATGACTGAAAGTCTCACTAACAAAAATTGATGAAATGTGTCACTACTGACCTGAAATAAAACCAAACTAAAAATTATTCAACTGGGATTTAGCTCAATTGGTAGAGCGCTGCGCTGCAGTTGCTGGGTCCCGAGTTCAATTCCCAGCACCGCAAAAATGGGAAAAGGGCCTGGCAATCCACTCCCAAGGCAATCCCCAAACAGTCAGCCATTGAAAATGCTATGAGGGTCTCTATGAGTTGGATACCAACTCGACGGCACCTAACAACAACAACAACAAAAACTATCCTTCAAGCAGAAGGAAAATAATTTGATGGAAATATGTAAAACTTGTTGTTGTTGTTGTTGTTGTTAGGTGCCGTAGGGTCGGTATGCGACTCATAGCAACCCTCATAGGGTTTTTGGTGGCTGACTGTTTTTTCGGGATTGCCTTGGGAGTGGATTGCCAAAACCTTTCTCCCATTTTTGCGGTGCTGGAAATTAAACTCACGACCCCAGAGACTGCAACGCAGCACTCTACCCACTGAGCTAAATCCCAGCCCATGTAAAGCCTAGAGGGAATGAAAACCAAATAGAAAAGAACATTGAACGTGCAAAAGGAAAAAGAGCAAGGAATTCAACAGAATCTGAAGCGTTCTGAGATTCTACAGTTTCTCCAGTCAGTTCTCTCAACAGTGGTCACTCTCACCCTATGTGCTGGTCCTCCCTACCCCATGACAGCAGGCTTATCCCCTTGATGCCTAGAGTCAAAGGAGAAAATAAGGACTTTTATTCCTCAACCCCTCCCTGCTCTAACTGGCTCATTTCTAGATCTTTGACTCTAGGTTATACTCAAACCTGTCTCCCTCAGGCTCATCTTACTATGGCCCTAGATCCCTATGTTCCTAGAATTGAGACCTGTCTAACTTAACCAGTGTGTCCCCTGTTCCGTCTTGAGCTTCCCCGCAAACCCAAGGCTGATTTTTTTGTCTTCCTTTGTCTTGTCACCAATTTGGGTTTATCTCAGTTTGTAGAGTGTCACTCTGTGCTCTCTGAGATCCTTGGTTCAATCCCCAGCACAACAAAAATGGGAGATGGATGTCACAGCCCACTCCCAAAACAATCCCAAAATAATTATCCACTGAAAACCCTATGAGGGTCGCTAGAAGTTGGTCCCAACTCAACAGCATGTAATCACAACAACAATGTTTTGGTGATGTGCTTTCCATATAGGCTATACCCCCTTGGTTTGGTTCTGTATGGTTCATTTAGGCTGCAACTTTAAAGGTACTGTGTGAAAATTTCACTTTCTCCCAGCATCCCAGGAAATCAGAGTTACATGGGAGGACTGAGTCCACACCCTGGAGAATAACAGTCAGGGAAGATGAAGTCTAAGATACCTCTGTGGGAAAACAGTGAGTACGATTGAGATTTATTTTCAAAAGTCTCACAAGGAATCAACTCAGGCAGAGACCATGGGGACATCTGGTAACAAGGAGCTTCCTTCCATTCCAAAATAGCAGATGTTAAGGTCAGTATTAAATGAAAGATTACCCTTTATTATTTATGGGTGGATGACAAGTATTAAGTAATTACATTCATAGTGGCCTCTCCATTATATATTTAGATCCTCTCAATTAGCCTATGAGTTAGGAAAAGTTATGAATATTATCTCTATCTTGGATATAAGGAAACAGATCTAGGATCCAAGAAGTGCCACACCAAGATCACAAGTTGGATGCTAATGCATAGCTAAGGCCAATGATTATTTTAAGTGTAAAATAAAACATCTAATAGATGGCCTAAGCCTTGTTAGGCTGAATCCTTGACCTTCCAAGTCACACTCAGACAGAAGTTGGTTGCAGTGCATATGTTCTACTGAAGCTGTCTTTCTCAGACACATCAAGGAAGATAACAAACGAGAGGCAAAGCAAAGACCCAGGTGGCAGCAGGCTCCACCTGAAGTGCTCACAGCCTCTAGAGAGAAAAGCGGGATGCCTGGGAGGAATGACTTAGTACCACTAAATGGGGAAGGGACATGGGCTTTAGGAGCCCTGAGTCAGGGTAGTTTATCAATCCCCAGAGGAGACCCAAGCCTTCTGTGACTCCCTGAGGACTCCTCTCAAGGACAGTAGTTTCTGCTTCCACATCACTGTGGGAGATGAGCTGAGGTTTGTCAGATAAAGCCAGCTGTTCCCTTCCTAGGTACTTCCTAACCCCGCTTCCAAGTAGAGGAGGAAACCTGCACTGGAATTATATGAGGCTAATAGTAAGGGCCCAGAGGTGTATTTCAGATTGACCTGTGGACTGAGCTAGAATAGGGGAAACAGTTAAGGGCTGACATCGTTGCAGTGAGCGAGGAGGATGGGGACACCATTGGGTGCTTCCTATGGCCTGTCCCAGTCTTAGGCATCAGCTCCCTGCTTTCTACCCCATGCCTTCATTGCCTCTATTTTGGCTTTTAGAAACGTGGGGACAGGTCTTGACATTCCCACTCAAATGCTTTATCTATATACTTATGACTTCATTCCCCCCACAGAAGATTCCTGTCTCTTCTCTGTGCCTCACTGTGCACCATCTCCAGAGAGTCTTAGATGATCATTCCCCTTTGGATCCTGTCACATCTCATCTCCTATCATTGCTTTTCTCACCCACACCAGTATTCCCCTCTCACTTAGGAGGCTTCTGCATTAGTCAACAGGGAGAAAATGAGGACTGAACTGGAAAGATGTACTAAGAAATACAGTTCTTTGGGGTTGTTCTACTATGAGCCACATTCTTGAAGGACTTGAGGTGAGTGTCATCCTGCCATAGAGTTTTAATCTTTCAAATCCATTATATTCATGTCTTGTTAGACATTTAGGGTGCAAACTAGTTGTGGTAACTGAGTATTTTCTAGTGAAAGAGGCTCCCATTAAGTACTTTTTTGGAGAGACAATGACATTAAACCACAGCACTTAACTCCTGTGTGGACATTTTGGCTCCTGAAACAGTACATGTTGGACAAAACATCTGTCTCAGCGTATTGGACTCTGGGTGTTAGGTGAAGAAGACTGACTCCATTCACTCTCCTGCTCTGAGTTGTACATTCTGTAGAGTAGATTTTGGATGGGCTTCCAAAGATATAAGGTTCAGAGATTGTTGGACATCCTGTGCTTGGAAGAAAAATTGTATAGATGAAATAAACTTTCTTCGCATGAGGATTAGTGGGCAGGTCATAGGGTGGTCAGTAATACTCAGAAAGTAAATAGGAATTGAGAAGAATATGGGAACTCAGATAAAAGTAATCATCTTTGGATTACAAAAGAAAATTATGGAGAGTAAAGGTGCAGGAGATATGTAAGATCATTCTATAGATATTTATAGAGTCTGTTAAATATCAGGCACTATTCGTGACACTGAAATAAATGTCTGTTAAAAATAAATATCCCTGTTGCCATAGAGCTTGTTTGCTACAAAGCTAAGTATTTG
The DNA here is from genome assembly GCA_007922755.1 of Pedetes capensis. NCBI lineage: Eukaryota > Metazoa > Chordata > Mammalia > Rodentia > Pedetidae > Pedetes > Pedetes capensis. The sequence continues at coordinate 41,121 of VMDO01013369.1, forward strand.
TTCTGGCTAACATAAACAAATATTACCAAGTTCAGAAAAATTATACCCAATGAGAAAAATTTATTCTGCTCTAGGTAACCAAGGCTGATGGAGGTTTCTTAGAATGTCTAACCTGGAAGTTTTTAAATTAGAAGATAATTTAATGAGCTAGAAGATAAGATAATGAGCTTGGATCATAGTGTGTTTTATAGAAAAAAGTTACCAAACATGTTTTTCAATAGTCTGGTAGTCATCCTTCATTTGATAGAGTGCTCAACACCTACTCTGTGTGTATTAGAAGCTAGAATTGTAGAGGTGAATAAGGCACAGTCCCTTAACTCCAGACCCTTCCCTTTATAGTATGGTAGGTGTTTTGTGATAGTGATAGATATTGGAGATTAAAAGTAGAACTTTGTAACCTTCTTAGGAGTCTTCTAAAGTAGCAATTGAGAAATGATGGTGGCATAAGTAAGGGTGATGATTGAAATGGGCAATTTTTTAAACTGTGGAGGATGTTCCTGTGGCACTTGCTGACGAATTGAATATAGTACAAGAAGAAAGGGGGAAACCATGGATAACTTGATTCTAGGTTGAGCAACTGGTTGGAGAGTATGTTATCTTCTGATACATGAAAGTCACCTAGAAGAAAGAAGCTAATATTTCTACATCAATAAGATATGTTTGAAACACTTGTGAAACTGATATGTAGGCAATTGGATATACTAGTCTGGAGTATAGAATCAAAGTTGAGATATATAAATTTATATTTGACTTTTAGGATACAGCAGCAAAATCCATGGTAAATAAGTAGAATACCTAGAAAGAGGATTATGTTCCAGGATATTTATGAGGCAATATTCCCTTTATTTTCTCAATTCCTTTTGGCTTTACAACATGCCATAATAATTCTCTTTTATTTTATTTTATTATTTTTCTGAAATAGGGTCTCACTATGTAGCCCAGCCTGGCTTTGAACTCATAATCTTCCTGCCTCCGTGCTGAGATTATAGGTTTCGGCCACCATGCCTAGCTTGTAAAATTTCCCTTTTCGATAACAAGGGAATAGAAACACTGCTTGACTCTACCTCCCACAGCAGCCAGTGCTCCATTTACTTTTTTGGCCTTTGCAATAAAATTACTCAAAGGATGGGGACATTTGGTAGACATCAAGTCTTGCTTTTTATGACTTAGTTAAATCACACTTTATCCTACTATTCTATCAGAATTGCTTTATCCAGTTATCCTTTGCATTTCTAAACACCAGGCCAACTCTGTTTTCAAATCATTTGATTCAGCAGTAGCATTGTTGTTGTTGTTGTTAGGTGCCATCAAGTCGGTATCCGACTCATAGCGACCCTCTGTACAACAGGGGAAACACTATTGTCAGTGCTTCTCTGCTGTTCATAGGGTTTTCAATGGCAGTAGCATTACTACCTAGCAATAATTCCCTCCCCCTTAAAATACTATGTTCAGTATCCTGTCAAGGCAGCACATTATCTTGGATATTTCTATCTTACTAGTTGCTACTCAGTCTCCTTTGCTGACTTTTCACACATCCTTAACTCTTCACCCATCCCAATTCTAAATTTTGGGATTCATTTCTGGGTTTGTCTGCATTTTATGAATGCTCATTATCTCCTTGATATGACCCAGTGCCATGAGTTGAAATGCTATTTACCAATGGTCTCAAGTTTATGTGAGAAACCAAAATCTCCCCTTCAATCTCCAGGCTCATATCCAAAAATATCACATCTTCATTTGGATTTCTGATAGACATGTGAAACTCACCATGTCCAAAGTTGAAATCTTGTTCTCCCCCTCCAAAAGCTTCCTCATTTCAGTTTGAAAGCACTGCCTTCCTTCTGGTTGCTCATGTCAAAAATCTTGACGTCTTTGACTCTTTTATTTCTGCGACAGCCTATGTATTATCTGTCCGAAAATACCATGGAGCTTTTCACATATATCCAAAATCCAATAGGTTCTCACCACAAGCGCTATCACCTGCATTCTGAGTCAAATTCCTCCCCTGCCTGGATTGCTCATATAGCCTCAGGATTCTCCTCTGCTTTTACCGTTAGTAGCTTGTGCTTTTTTAAATCATAGATGTAAGAGAAAACTTTTAAGAAGTGAAATAGGTCTCATCTACTGATACCAAGGGAGAAGGATCCAGCAACACACTCCAAAAGAAAACAATCAGCCATTGAAAACCCTATGAATAGCAGAGAAGCACTGACAATAGTGTTGCATCAAAGGTCGCTATGAGTCAGACAGCAACTCAATGGCACCTAACAACAATTGATACCAAAGTCTGAGAGAAATGAAGGTCTTTGAAAAATTCTGCAATGTCTATAAGGCCCTGTGCAATCTACAATCTCTACCCCTTCTGATCTCTATAATTTTCCCACTCAATAATTTCAATCTAACTACCCTTGTCACCTAGATGATCACTGAACATTAGGGTATTTATATCTTAGAGCATTTGTTATAACTGTTCCTTCCTATAGTTTCTACCACAGGAGTAACTCTCTGTGTTCTACACCTTTCTCACCTGTCTCACATCCTCTCCTCTAATCTTTTTTGTTTTAACCATTGCTGGGGACACCACTTGAGTAGAGGTATAGCCTTTCTTAGCTACATCTTGCCCCAAAATTTCTCAGTTACTCCCCTGGAGGAGACTCCTCAGTTATTCTGCCATATGTATGAACTTGAATGCTTGAGAAAATTACCACTCTTTGGATCAATCCTTACTGCAGGTTGTGGAATGGTGAGTGACTATAAGAAAATCCAGGGTAAACAAGTAGAATACCCACAAAGAAGGCAATGCTCCAAGATGCTTCTGAAGTGATATTCCCTCCTCTATATCTAGAATAGACTGAGTGTCCTTGTACATGGTTCTACAGTTGAAGACCTCCAGTTCAGAAGTGATACTTCAGATCTATTTCCCCTGATTTCCTGTTTTACTATTTCATCCCACTCTTAGTATAATTTTCTCATAGAAACCACCTGCATGGAATCCTAGTTTCTGCCTTTTTTAACAAAACCAAACTGCTATATTTTCTCCCCTCTGAGTCTTTGCTCACATTCCTTTTTCAGTGTAACCTACTTTTATTTCTTTACTTAAAATTGCTATTTCTGCTCTGTACCTACTCTCTATTTTCATCTTTGTTATTTCTTATTTATTTATATACATGTTCTTGCTGTATACCCCAGGCTGGTCCCAAACTCATTATCCTCCTACCTCAGCTTCCTAAGTACTGAGATTACATGCCCAGTGTTTGTTTTGTAAACAGTTAACACCATCATACTATGCAAACTAATCATTATGTTTTTATCATCCTTCTAAGACCTTTAGAAATGTTTCCTTGCTAGGAAATCAGTTTGTTTATTCATAAATCTTTCCTTAACACATTAAGTAAAAATAAATAATTCACTAACTTCATGGAATATATTTGCATGAATATAAAGTTGAAAAAAGTACAAGCTTAAGACCTGAAGAAAGCAGGAGACTGAAATAAGAAACTAGAGAGGTGGTTAAGAGCAATATAATGATACGTAATAGAAAAGTGGATTTTAAGGAGAGAATGGTCAATCCAGATAAGGGTTCCTGAGAAGTGGAGCTGCAGGAAGGCAGATAAGGGACAATGATAACATCATCATGGAAGTCATTGGTCCTTCCAATGAAAGCAATTTAAGAGAAGTAATGGAAATGGAATCCAGAATGGAATGTTTCAAATTCAAATAATATTTGAGAAAGTTGAGACAGAATATAGATGTTTCTAAATGTTTTTCTGGGCTGGGATTTAGCTCAGTGGGTAGAGCGTTGCGCTGCAGGCTCTGAGACCCTGAGTTCAATTCCCAGCACCGCAAAAATGGGAAAAGGGCCTAGCAATCCACTCCCAAGTCAATCCCGAAATAGTCAGCCATTGAAACCTTATGAGGGTCACTATGATTCGGATACCGACTCGACGGCACTTAACAACAACAAGATGTTTTTCTGAGAGCCACATGAATAAGGAGTTAATGTGAGTTTCAATGGGTGTATCAGTCACTGTGACCAAAATACCTGAGAGAAACAATTTAAGTGAGGAAGGATTTATTTTGTCTCATGATTTTAGAGGGTCTCCATCCATCATGGTAGGGAAGGCATGGCAGAGCAGGTGGCAGAAGTAAGGGGCAGAGGATACCTATTCACATTATGGAAAACAGGAAGTAGAGAATGAGGCCAGAATCTGGGGCCAGGTATAACCTGCAATGATGGTAACATTCTTAACAGTGTTTTATATGACTGAGGAATTGTATTTTTATTTGAGCAAATATAAATTCAAATAGCCACATATGGCTAATAGTAAACATATCAGAGTAGTCCTAAAGAAGATAATCACAAACAATTCATTAATTGGATTAAATGGAACATTAGAAATTATAGAGATTTTTTATTTGCAAATGCATCTAAGTCTTGAGATTTCAGAACAAAAAACTGGCTTTTGTTTTTGGAAGTTGAATTTGACTGGAAGGAATAAGTAGTATGTGCTAAAGAAATTAATTGCTTTAAACATATTGATTTATTTTTCCTCCCTAGGTATTCCTGGTGTCAAGAACACACACACACAAAAAAAAAACTACCTTTTCTCCATTCCTTTGTGAAAGTTGTCATATAACATCAATTCTATGGATGCTTAGTATTTTCTGTACTTAAGGAGAGTCAAAGTTCCTTGAGAGTAGGAAACATGGATTATGTTTCTCCACATCTATGAGAACTAATAGCTTATTTTGCTTGAGGGCTAGCCATGGGAATAGGACCTAATCCTCCTGCTCTACTATCATGTATACCATAGAAAGTACACATAGAAGATAAAGGGGCCCTATAAAAATCTATAAGAGTTTCCAAGAGCCATGTCAGGCTTCAATATTACTTCAACCCATCCAGTGGCCTTCTTGTTGGTAGGAATTCCTGGTTTGGAACACCTACACATCTGGATCTCTATCCCTTTTTGCTTTGCCTATACTCTGGCCTTGATGGGCAACTGTACCCTTCTCTTCATTATCCAGGCTGATGTTGCCCTCCATGAGCCCATGTACCTCTTTCTGTCAATGTTGTCAGCCATTGATCTGGTTCTCTCTTCTACAACATTGCCCAAAATCCTTGCTATATTTTGGTTCAGAGACAGAGAGATCAACTTCTATGCCTGTCTGGTCCAAATGTTCTTTCTCCACTCCTTCTCTATCATGGAGTCAGCAGTGCTGCTAGCCATGGCCTTTGACCGCTATGTGGCCATCTGTAAGCCATTGCACTACACCACCATCCTGACCAGGCCCCTTATCACCAAGATTGGCATGGCCACTGTGACCAGGGGGGTGGTATTAACAGCTCCACTCCCCTTCCTGCTCAAACGCTTCCACTACTGCCGAGGCCCAGAAATTGCCCACTGCTACTGTGAACACATGGCTGTGGTAAGGCTGGCGTGTGGGGACACGCACTTCAACAATATCTATGGCATTGTTGTGGCCATGTTTATTGCAGTCTTGGACCTGCTCTTTGTCATCTTGTCTTACATCTTTATCCTTCGGGCAGTTCTGCAGCTTGCCTCTCAGGAGGCCCGCTACAAGGCTTTTGGAACATGTGTGTCTCATATAGGTGCCATCTTGGCCTTCTACACACCTGTTGTCATCTCTTCCATCATGCATCGTGTGGCTCGCCGGGCTGCTCTTCATGTCCACATACTCTTTGCCAATTTCTATCTGCTTTTCCCACCCATGGTCAATCCCATCATCTATGGTGTCAAGACCAAGCAGATTCGGGATCACGTGCTCAGTCTATTCTGGAGAAAGGGTGTGTAAATGGATAGCTGTTTTCTTCCCCATCATCCTTATACCAAGAGGGTGGCTGATTGGATGAAGACATAAAACCGATAAAACCATAAGATAATTGCAAACCACTTGTTTCACAATTCTCCAGTATGACCAGGAGAATGAGGTCTCATTCCTCACAGATCTACAAGTCAGAGATGATAAGGCATACACCCATAGTCAGGACTCATAGCAGAAATCTGACCATCTTATTTTCACAGACTCATCACATAATTAAGGCAGACAAAGTAATATTGATATCTACATGAAAGACAGAAGGAACATTGGCTGAGATTGGCCCAAACATGAGATTTTGGTGACTGCTTCATCTAAAGTACAAATGATGAACTGAATTATCAATTTGGTGACCCAAAGACTAACACACATCTAATACTGAAATTACCTGTGTCATCTTCCCCAGCCTCTGCCACTCTTTTTTAGCCTATTATCTTTCAATGTTATCATCTCTACACTTGGACAAGTTTATTTATGAGAAAACTTACGCCTTCCATTAAGACAAATTTAACTTCCTTTTTGATCCATATTCACTGTTAATTCCTTTATTGAACACCAAGTAAAGGAGTCTTCTGATGTCTCTTTATGTCAACTCATATTATAATGTATTTAGCTTTATACATATATACCTTTTGCCTCCAAAAATCTTAGTAATATTTATTGAATGAATGTATAATGAGATGAATACCATCTTTGAACTATAGACAGTGGAAACAGTAATTATACTTTTTCCTCTTAAAACTGAGACTTCTGAAGATAAGAAGTTATGACACACAGTTGTGATAGACTATTGTTGCTCAGATATTTAATCATTTTTTATCATGAGAGGGGTATTTCCCATACTGGTGATGTTAAACTTGTTTTGATAAATGGAATTTGAGTGGTCTTAAAATGTGCCTCAAGAATAAGAAACCTTATTTTTAAATTTATTTCTGTTTCTTTTTTGTTTTGTTTTGCTTTGTTTTTGTTTTTTAGACAAGGTCTCACTTTGTAGTGCAGGTTGGCCTGGAACTCACTAGTAGCCCAGCTTGGCCTTGAACTTGAGATCCTCCTGCCTCTGCCTCCCAAGTGCTGGGATTACAGGCATGTGCCATAATGCCTGGCCAGAATCAGAAGCTTTAAAAAGTGGTTGGGTAGCTTGGCTCAGTCACTCTCATTCTTTCCCTCGCCCCAAGGATGTAACTCAACTCAGTGTTTTTCCTCAGCCCAGACTCCTGATAAAGGAGATTAAAGCAGCAGAAGTTACTCTGACTCAAAGCTTGCACATATCCATAGCTGACCCACAGTGTTCATATGACACAAACAAGAATGATTTTGTTGTGTTGGTTTTTTTTTTTTTTTAGTAAACCACCGAGATTTCAGAGTTGTTTTACAACATAATCCAGGGAAAGTTCATTGCTGAAGTTGTGATTTCTATCTTCCATTTCAGCTCCTGACCCCTCCAGACTGTTTATAGGAAAATAAAGAAAATGCACAATTTCCTCTTCTAATATATGTGAAAAATTATACTGCATTTCACTTATCTTTCTGCTTTTCTCTGTCTCTTTATGCAAACTCTTATACTTGAGTATTTCTTCAATTAGCTTTTTGTTTTGTTTTCTTTTGTTTTTTGAGCAGCCAAAAAGTCAGTTTATTACATCTGAAGAAATTTCACAATTCAAACACAACCGAACTTTATGTTACAATCACATTCTATTCATAAACAGTTAAAAGCCACTGACTTCTTTTGCATCTTAGGACACAAACAATTAGAATCAAGGCAATGAAATGATGGCAAATTCTGAACTGTTAAAATTTTAACCCTTGTCTCTCTTTATTGACTAAGCAAGCATTATAATACCATTTGTTCAATTAGGTTTTTAAAGGGAATTTCCATACTTACTTTTTCATGAAAGCCTACTTATACTACTTACACTACCATGTTATTACGATATGTTTTAATTAATATCATTATATGTTTTAGTATTAATATTATTAATAGACTTAGTATTAATTTGGTATTAATTAATTTAGTATTAATTAATATTATTGTATGTTTTAATTTAATATGACTATTTCCTCAGTAATAATTGGAATTTTTCAAATTCCAAGAAAATGCTCAAGGTAATCTGGTGGTTCAGAAAAAGATTCTCCAGGCCCATGCTGTTGTGCCAAGGCATACCACATAGACTAGCAGAGAGTGAGGGTTAAACTGGGTCCTCAGGTACCTCAGTCCTCCTGACATTGTACAGCAGCCAAGGAAGTAGTATGAACAAACGACCTCTGACTCCACTCCCTGAGACTCTCCAAACTCCTGGTTGGTTTTCTTTAGTGGAAGATTGGCATTCTGTATTATAGATTGTTGCTCAAAAATATTCACTTTTCCAGAGTATACTTCCCTACTTGGGCTTTGCAATATATACTTTTAGTAAGTGGGGCATTAGCAGATGTGCTAAAAGCTAAAGCTTGAAATTTGCTTGTTCAGTGGGGCTTACTATCTTTCAGCAATAAGAAGACTATGCCCTGGTTATCTCACTGGCCCAAGGAAGACGAGATAAAAGTGGAGCAGAGCTTCTTGACTAACTTGAAGTTTGTAGCAGAGCTTTGCAGCCAAGCCCATCTTGCATCAGCTGATCCCCTGCCAACCTGCATGTGCATAAGAAAACCTAACTCAGGTTAGCAGAGTCATCCCAGCCAATTTTTAGTTGTATAAGAGATAAATTCATATTTTTGTGTGCCACAGATTTTGTATTTGTTCCACAGTAATAGCTGACATATACCCAGGAAGCTAATTATTTATCTGTAATTATTACTTAATAAACTAAAACATAATAAAGTACATTATAACTATTTCCAGTCTGCAAGATCTGATTTGTTCTCATCTTTGGTGCAAGAATTCTCTTCCCCTTCAGGTGATATTCATATGTTCACATAGGTGATTTGTCCCACATGGGTTCATGTACTATTAGACTTCTATTAGCACCTCATAAACAACAGTGTAGATGGATGGTTTTATTCACAAATAATAAAAGTAGGAACCAGATGCAGTGGCACACACCTATAATGCCAGCAACTCAGGAGGCTGAGACAGGAGGATCACAGGGAGGAGGCCAGAGGCACACTGTGCAAATTAGCAAGACTCTATCTCAATATAAGAAAAAGAAGAAAGAGGCTGTGGGTGCAGATCAGTGGTAGAGAACTTGCCTTGCATGTGCAAGGTCCTGGGTTTGACATCCTAGTACTGGAAAAAAAAAAAGACTACAAATAATAAAAGGAATTACTTCTTACTTTATATCAATAGTGTACACTAAGGCAAAGCATAGCACCTGTGAAAATCATATATGTTATGCTTGATTAGACTTGAAGTTTTACCACTATTCCTTTTACACAAACCACTAGCTAGAATCACCCCATGTTTGTGAGGCAGGAGAATTTCCACAAGCGATTGTCTTAAACCATCCCAAGATAGAGCTAGTTGGAATTCCAAATAAATATTAAAAGCCAGGTGATTAGTCCAAAGCAATTATTAGAGGAATTTACATACAGAATCCCACAGCAGTCCTTACAATGGACAGCGGGAAAAGAGATTCTATCTAGGTAGTCTGCAAGAAGTGGAACATGTTTCAGTGTTTATATGAAAGTTTAAGAAATTTAGCTCAGGGTTGGGAATAGTTTCTACATGATTAACAACATGATTGATTTTTACTGTTTTGAGCAACAACCGCAACAACTTTATTAGTGCCTGGGAATGTTCAAGTCTCAAGTTCGGTTCAAACCTACAGGGGAAAACATATCTGGCTGGGTGACACAATCTTTTTCCATCAGAACAAGAAAAAAAGTAGGGTGAAGTGGGGGAGTCTTACAACCATTACATAAATACAGGAGAATGACACAGGAACTGTGTGTGCATTAATTCAAACACAACTATAACACATTGAATCACTTATGCACCCTAGCTCTGAATCATTTGGAACCTTAGCAATTGTCAGTCATTGCCAGAAAAATATTACAACATGGACCCAGACATATATTTTAGCTAGGAGAGCCCCAGTGTGTTGATAGCTTGGAAATGGCCAAACGACTGTCAGAATACTGATTAACAAAACAAGGAAGATAAGCTTCGGTCTATATTTTAGCAAACACATTAAAAATGCCAAAATAACTTGAATGTAATGTGTGTAGTGTTTTGCTTAAGGCATTTCTGCCTCACTTTTTTCCCTCTCAAGGAAACTATTGCTTGTGTTTCATCTGTCTAAAATGATTAAATTGGTCAAGAGTACACCCTGGGCTTTGGAATTTTTGAAGATCTCCAAATGATTCTAAAGTACATACAAGTTTAGATACAATACTACCTAGTGATTTCGGTTACAAAGGTGTGGGTTATGGTAGTATGGATAATTCTTTGATCATACTCCATCTTGAGAGAATGAAACAGATATTGTGAGAAGTTTGATGGACTATCCATTTTGGGCTACTATATCCATCATATTTTTCTGATCTTTATAAGGTGAAAATAGCAGGAAAATGATCTGAGGTGGAAAGCTATCTTCTGAACAATAGACCAAGAATTTCCAATTACAAGAACATAGCAGTCAATAAAACTTCCTAGAATTTTTTGTTCAAGGAGCCATACCAAGGAATTTAAACAAGGTGTAATAGATAAGTTCTTTAAGCCCTTATGATGCAAAGGGCAACTTTCTCTCTATAGACTTAGCTGGAACCAGTTTCCATAAGAAGATCCCACTTTCTTAAAGCTAAAAGTGGCCCCACTCTTCCAGATAAGCTGAAAGAACACAGGGCACTTGAAGACATGGTCAAATGCTGGACTCCCTTCCCAGGCAATTTTCTAGTAGTGGAATACATGACTCTGTCACACCATGAACAGAGGAGACTCACTTTACATTTCCTTTTCTCTGGTTCACTGGCTGCAGGATTGAGGACTTGAGGAGTTGGCAGTAGGTGCAATGAAAGAGAAGCCCAGGCGTCAACACCATCACAATGGTGCAAATAGGAGATGGATAAAGAAATTACCTATCTTCTGTCTCTTAGTGCAGAATAGGCTCATCTGCTAGAGTAGTGTTCTTCAAGCTTTGGTAGGTATCAGAATCACCTGGTAAACGTGTTAAAGCACAAAGTTCTGGGTCTCATCTGAGTTTCTGCCTCAGCAGGCCTGGGGAAAAGCCTGAGAATTTTCATTTCTAACATGTTCCCAGATGATGCCAATATTGCTGGTCTTAGAATAATCACTGCTAAAGAACATGGTCTAGTCAGTTCTGGAATCTAATCAGTCATCTTGGCAACTTACAGATAGAGATATAAGAAGGTTGTGGAAATATGAGAAGACTGCTGTGGCACAGAGAAAAGAGAAGCAGTGTCTGTCAATATGACACTTGGATTTTCTTTACTCCCAGAACGCAGCATGGGTAAAATTTTTGTTTTTAATGATCTGTATAATTTACTAGGTCTTCCATGGCTGGTGCATTTTGGCTAGATTTTCCAAATAGTAAGTAAAAAGGCTATAATTCTAATCCTAGTCTTTCCCCTAGCTGAAAAACAATCTTATAAAAAACTGTGATGTCACCATTATTATTAACTTTATTATGTATAAAGACACAGCAGTGATGGCTTCATTTGTATATTTGAACTGTTGGTTAGATGACATTTAGGTTTAAAGCATTAATGACCCCTAAGTGATCTGAGTTAGCAAAGTGTAAATGAAGCTTCTAAAATTCTTAGCTCCTCTACATTAATTTCAGTTTGTTAATATTATTATAGGTAAAGTGAGGCTCTTGAAGGCAGCATTTAGTTGAGTCTTTTTGAAAAATATCAATTACCCTCTTCATTGGAGAATTTAATCTCTTTAAATTTGAGATAATTTTTGATAGGCAGGTAATTACTAATGCCATTCTGTTCATTGTTTTCTGGTTGTTCTGTAGATCCTTTGTTAGTTTATTCCTCTTTCTGTTCTCCTTTGTGATCTTTTTTAGAGAAAATGCTTTGATTCTTTTTATCTTTTGTATATCTGCTATAGGTTTCTACTTTGAGGTTACACTAAGCTTATAAAAACATATAATTATAGCAGGTATTTAAAGTGTTAATTTTGATTGACTAGACAAACAACACTACTATGCTCCACCCCCAACATTTTGTGTTTCCAGTGTCACAGCTTTATATCTGTGCTAGTCCATTTTGTGCTGCTATAATAGAATACCTGAGATTAGGTCATTTATGAGGAACAGGAATTTATTTAGCTCATTGTTCTAGAGGCTAAAGTCCAAGATCCAGGGACCACAGAAGTGTGTCAGAACATGGTGGAAAGGATCACATGGCAAGAGTACACATACAATAGTGAGCAAAAGGAGGTCAAACTCAGTTTTATGACAAACCCAGTCCAACAATAGCAGCATTAATGCTAATCTCTTAAAGATCCCAACTCTCAACACTGTAGCATTGGGAATTAAGTTTCCAACACTTGAATTTTGGAACACACATTCAAACCATAACAACATCCTTTTGTGTTGTACGCTCCTTAACAGGTATTGTAGCTATTATATTTAATAACTATGTCTTGTAACCTTCAAACTAATGTGATTTATATATACAGTACTACAGTATATACTTTCAATTTGAGCATGTAATTTTAAGAGTTTATGTTTTTGTATATTTCCATGTCACTACTTAATAACATTTTCCTTCAACTTAAAGAATTTCCTTAACATTTCTTGTAAGACAGGTCTGGCATAGATGAACAGTGTCAGATTTTACCTAGAAAAAAGTCTATTTCTTGTTTGTGAAGGACACTTTGCCAGGTAAAGAATTCTTTTTTGGCAATTTATCTCTTTCAGCTTTTAAATATGCGTCTGGCCTATCTTTCTGTTGAGAAATCCCTTGTGAAATTCATTGGAACTCCCCTATGTATAACTTGCTTACACCTCTCCCCCACCCCTCTCTCTCTCTCCCATTTGCCCTTTCTTATATTATTTTATTTTTTGGAAGTGAGCCTGGGCACAGGCATTTTATTTTTTTCAAGTAATCTTATTTATTGGTAACTTTTAATGTACAACCGAATGCATCTCATTATACATTTCCATATGTGCATTTCATTGTACGTTGATCATGTTCACTTCTCTTACCCTCACATGACCCCGCTCCCCCTTCTCCTCTCTCCACACCAATGGTCCCCCTTCTAATTCTATGTCTTCTTGTGTGTATATCTATCTATGTATGTGCTTCTCTATTTTGCTGTAAAGGCAATACATGTGTCTCCTCCCACTTTTCTTTACTCTGTTATCTTTCCCTACCTAGGCCCCTTCTACTTCAAAGACCTGTATGTTTTAATAATGAATATATATTGAAGCCTAACATCCATATATGAGAAAAAACATGTGATATTTATATTTCTGGGTCTGGTTTATTTCAGTTAAAATGATGATCTCTAGTTACACCCCTTTTCCTGAAAATGCCATAAATTTGTCCTCTTTATGGCTGAATAAAACTCCATGGTGGGTATCTACCACAATTTCCTTATCCACTCATCTGTTGATGGACATCTAAGTTGATTCTGTATCTTGCCTATTGTGAATAATGCCACAATAAACATGAATGAGCGGGCATCTTTGTGGTATGTTGACTCATGTTCCTTAGATTATTTATCCAGGAGTGGTACGCTGGGTCATATGGTAGTTCTATTTTTAGTTTTTTGAGGAACCTCCATATTGACTTCCATACTGGCTGCACCAACCTACATTCCCACCACCAGTGTAGTAGGGTTCCTTTCTCGTCAGCGTTCATTGTCACTTGCTTTGTTGATGGTAGCCATTCTGACTGGAGTGAGATGATACCTCAATGTACTTTTGATTTGCATTTCTCTGATGGCCAAGGATGTTGAACACTTTTTCATATGATTGTTGGCCATTTGTATTTCTTCTATAGAGAACTTTCTCTTCAGTTCTTTAGCCCATTTTTGATTGGATACTTTCCTTGTTGGTGTTTAATTTTTTGAGCTCTTCATATAATCTACATGTTTATCCCTATCTGAGGTGTAGCTGGGAAAGATTTTTCTCCAGTTTTGTAGGCTGTATCTTCACTCTGATAATTGTGTCTTTACTGTGCAAAAGCTTTTTAATTTCATGCAATCCCATTTCTCAATTCTTGCTATTGTTTCCAATATATGGGGCCCTCTTCAGAAAGCCCTGGCCTATGCCTATGTTTTCAAGGGTTTATCCTGTTTTCCTCTAGCAATTACAGAGTATCAGGTTTCACATTAAAGTCTTTGGTCCATTCTGAACTAATTTTTGTACAAGATGAGAGAGAGAGAGTTCTAGTTTCATTCTTCAACAGGAGGATATTCAGTGTTCCCAGCACCAGTAATTAAAGAGGGTGTCTTTTCTCCAACTGATATTTTTGTCACTTTGTCAAATATCATATGGCTGTAGCTGCATGGGTTTATTTCTGGGCCCTCTATTTTGTTCCACTGGTCTACATGTCTATTTTTGTGCCAATACCAGATAGTTCTTGTTACCATAACTTTGGAATATAATTTGAAATCAGGAATTGTGTTGGCCCCTGCATTGTTCTTTCTGCTCTGGATCACTTTAGCGATTTGGAAAATTTGGTGTCCCATATGAATTTTAGGATTGTTTTCTCTATTGGTGGAAAGAATGTCACAGGGATTTTGATGGGGATTGCATTGAATCTGCGGATTCCTTTTGGCAATATACCCATTTTCACAATGTCAATCCTCCAATCCATGAGCGTGGGAGATCTTTCTACATTCTGGTGTCTTCTTCAATTTCTTTCTTTAGTGTTTTAAAGTTTTCATTGTAGAGGTCTTTCACTTCCTTAGTTAAGTTTATTCCCAGGTATTTTATTTGTTTTGAGGCTATTATGTTCCTGATTTCTTTCCCTGCCTGGTCATTATTGGTACAAGAAAAGTTACTGATTTTTGCATTTGAATTTTGTATCCTGCCACTTTGCTGAAGCCTGCAGCCATACCACTGTGATGTCTGATCCCGTCAGATTTCAGAAGCTAAGCAGGGTCGGGTCTGGTTAGTACTTGGATGGGAGACTGCCTGGGAACAACAAGTACTGTAGCCTTGGGAGAAGGACCCAGCAGCCCACTCCCAAAAAACAATCAGCCATTGAAAACCCTGTGAATAGCAGAGACGCACTAACAATACTGTTTCGCCTGTTGTATGTAGGGTCACTATGAGTCAGACATCAACTTGATGGCACCTACCAACAACAACAGACTTTACTGAAAGAGTTTATCAGCTCTAAGAGTTTTCTGGTGGAGTCTTTAAGGTCTTTTAAATATAAGATCATATTGTCTGCAAATAGGAATAATTTGACTTCTTCTTTTCCTCTCTGGATCCCTTTTCCTTCTTATTCTTGTCTTATTTTTGTAGCTAATAGTTCAATAACTGTATGAATATCAGTGGAGACAGTGGACACCCTTGTCTTGCTCCTGATTTTAGGGGAAACACTTTCAGTTTTTCCCCATCTAGTATGATGTTGGCTGTGAGTTTTTCATATATTGCCTTTATTATGCTGAGGTATATTCTTTCAATTCCTAGTTTCTTCAAGACTTTAATCATAAAAGGATATTGAAATTTGCTAAAAGCCTTTATACATCTATTGATAGGATCATGAGATTTCTGTTTTTGAATCTACTCTGGGGTCCAATCCCATCTGATTTCGGAAACTAAGCGGGGTCAGGCTGGGTTAGTCCTTGGCTGGGGGACCCCCTAGGAATACTGAGTGCCTTAGTCTTGGGAGAAGGACCTGGCAGGACACTCCTGAAACAATCAGCCATTGAAAACCCTATGAATAACAGAGAAGCACTGACATAGTGCCGGGAATAATAGTGTCAAGGAGTGTTTCATTCTGTTGTATACAGAGTCACTGTGTATTGGACCTGACTTGATGGTACCTAACAACAACAATGGTACCTTGATGGTACGTAACAACAACATTACATTTATTGTGTTTCATGTCTTGAACCAGCCTTGCATCTCTGGAATGAAACCAACTTGATGAACGTATATGATCTTTTCAATGAGTTGTTGAATTCAATTTCCAACTATTGTAAGGTAATCGTAAGGATTTTTGCATCTGGGTTCATCAGTCTACTTTGATATGACCTTTTTTTTTTATCTTCTACTTGCTTGGTATATCAATTTCCATTCTTTCACTTTTACTCTGTGGGTATCCTTGCGAGTAATCTGTGTATCTTTCAGACAAGAAATTATTGGATCTTGTTTTTTAATCCAGTTTGCTAATCTATGTCTATTAACTGCAGATTTAAGACAATTTATATATTTAGATTCATTATTTAGAGAGGTTTGCTAGTTCTTGCAATTGTTTTGGATGCTTTCCTGGTTGGCTCATACACTATCTATTCTTTTCTTTCTCCCTTCTTTGTATTCTGGCTTTGCTGATTTTTTGAGTTAGATATGTCTGATTCTGCCATAATTCTCTAGTTTGTCTGCTCCTCCCATGAAGTTTATTCTTTCCTGTGCTGACATAGTGGGGACTGTCTTTCTTCCACCTGTGCGTATAAGATTCCTTTAAGTATTTTCTACAATGCTACTTCAATAGTCAGGTATAGCTTTAGTGTGTCCTTATCTTGGAATGTCTTCATTTTGCCATCAATTTTACATGATACCTTTGATGGATATAATAGTCTTGGTTGGTGATTATTTACTTTCAGGGTTTGAAGTATATCACTCCACACTTTCCTAGAATTTAGGGTTTGTGCTGAGAGCTCTGATGTAATTCTGATGAGTTTTCCTTCATAAGTGAGCTGGTGGTTTTCTCTTGCAGCTTTTAATATTTCTTCTTTGTTCTGTAATCTTGGCATTTTAATTATTATATTTTGTGGGGAGGTTCTTTTCTGGTCATGTATATTTAGTATTCTAAATGCCTCTTATAGTTGGATGTCTACTTATTTCCCCAAATTTGGGAACTTTTCTCCATAAATTCACTGAATAAGTTTTCTACATCTTTAGTTTTTATTTCAGCTCTTTCTTCTACCCTATGGATTCCTAGGTTTGGTCTTTTGAGCATGTCCCAAAGTTCTTGAAAATTATGATCTTGTTCTTTCATTTTGTTTTCTTTGTTAACATCTAAATATAGTTTTCCCTCAACCTTGTCTGTTATCCTTGATATTCTATCTTCTGCTTCATCTATTCTACTGGTGATATGTGGCACTGTAATTTTTATTTGGTTTATAGAGTTTCCAATGTTTCTGTTTGTTTGGCCTGTTTTTCAAAATCTCAAATTTTTTCATGAATTTCTCATCCATTTTGCTCACTTTGTCTTCTACATTGTTGACTGTCTGGCCTAGATCCTGTATTGATTTCCTTAATTCATTCATTGCTTATTTGTGCTCTCTTTGAAGTCATTGATCATTTTTTTATTAGAAATTTTTAATGTACATCATAATGTGATTCATTTTGACATGCTTTTCGTTGTGACAATTTTCATATATGCAATTTGATAAGCATTATACATATAGGTTACCCCTTACCCTCCTCTATGTTTCCCCCCTCCCCCCTTCCTATCTAAGTTTCCCATCCAAGTCTTCTCTATCTTTTACTATATAGTAT